>JAAGKR010003765.1:0-70003 GCA_011419295.1 Clarias macrocephalus
CCTGCACACTCTGAGACACACACACCTGCACACTCTGAGACACACACACCTGCACACTCTGAGACACACACACCTGCACACTCTGAGACACACACACCTGCACACTCTGAGACACACACTCTGACACACACACCTGCACACTCTGAGACACACACACCTGCACACTCTGAGACACACACACCCGCACACTCTGAGACACACACCCGCACACTCTGAGACACACACCTGCACACTCTGAGACACACACCTGCACAGTCTGAGACACACACACCTTCTATTTGTTTCTTTCTGTCTCACTCACAGTCTCTCTCTCTCTCTCTCTCTCTCTCTCATGTACATCTGTTGGTTTCTCTCCGCCTCTCTGTATTTCAGTATCTCAGTCTGTATGTCTGTTTATCTCTGCCATTCTCACCCCCCCCCCCACACCCCCCTCTCTGTCTCTCTCTGTCTCGCTCGCTGTCTCAGAACTCGTGTATCTTCTCAGAAACAGAACCGCAGTCTGGATCGATCGGGTTAAAACGCTCCACTAAGCCGCTTGATCCTTTTTATTATTTATATACAGAGCAGTTATTTATTTATTTCCCTCAAACGACGCCCTTCATACTGAACTCCGTTCTAGCACTCGCTCGGGCCGAGCTCAGGCGGCGGGTCTCGTGATTTCTTCAGCGCGGATCAGATTTTAGTCGTGATGTCGGACGCTGCTGGGTGAACTCGCAAGTCTTCATGTTTATTATTGACTCAGAAGGAGGAAATGCATCCGGGCCGGAGCCGAGCCGATGAGCAGAGCTGCTGAGTCACCGCAGCGCTGCGGGATTCACTCCATCACCGGATTCATTTCCTCTCTGACGGGTTCAGGGTGTGTTAGTGCTGCTGCTGAGAACCTCAGCGTCTCTAACACTGACACAGAGAGTCTGATCTTAATCCTAAACGTCTGAGATTAACCTTCAGCATATTGATATATTACATTATATTATATTTGCTGAGGTTATGAGTGGTGACTCATATACATGTGATATATAACCATATGTGAGGTATCTGATCATAGTGTCATTAACGTGTAAAGAGTTTGTAGAAACAGTTAAAATGTCAAATCTAATAATAATCTGCTGATCTTTAACGTAATGAGTGATATTATTATTATTATTATTATTATGATTATTATGATTATTATTATTATCAGGTTGAAGTCCACGTACATGTCTGTGTGTCTCTCTGTCTAACTTATTAATACACAGAAATCACATTCTGTAAGGTCGAGTATCTGACGCCTTGTTTACACTAAGTTGTACTTCTTTTTTTTCCCCTGATTTTCTCCCTAATTTAGTCGTGTCCAATTCCTCCCCGTCACTAGGGGGCTCCACATTAAGGCTGCTACTACCACTCAGCCGGGAGGGCCGAAGACTATCACGTGCTTCCTTCGAATCACATGACGGCAGCCGACCGCATCTTTTCAAATCGCTCGCTCACGAACCGTTGGGGGCGGAGTAACACACTCAGTGCTCAAGGACGCCCCTGATTGGCTGTAGGGACGTGATTAATGTGGAAGCATTAAGTACCTCTCATCCCTCCCCTCTGAGGGAGCTCCGACAATCAGCTCCGGCTGCGAGAGGTTACACCCGGGAATCGAACTTGCGAAGGCCCCAAGTTGTACTTCTTTCATCGTCAGACAAATTCACTCCCTGTTCGGTAACCGGAGAGAGAATCACAGATGAGAAATGGAAAAAGTAGATCAGATAAAGATGAAGTTTTGTCTTAAAACGACTCCAGCGTGTTAAAATTCACTTCTACCACTTCAGCGCTGTTATTTCAGCCAAAGTGAGAATATGAACTAATCCCAGTAAAAATATTCACTTTATCTTTTCTCATTAATATCTATTGCTGCAGGTGTTTGTTTACATTGAGACAGTAGCGCATTAGTAGATTATTTTAACGTAGATTATTAAATCCCACACATAACTGTTCATAACATCACATAACTGTTCATAACATCACTTTTACTCCACATGTAGATTCACTGATGGTGCAGATTAAACTTCAGCCAGAAATCTGAGGACTGCAGGAGATTCAGTAAATTCTGTCCAGACAGACAGACAGACAGACAGTAAATGTCTTTGAGGCTGGTTTCTGGTCCTTTAGTATATGAAATATAAAGATATCGCTGAAAGTGTGAGTTCTGACCTAATGTACAGACAAAATCTTTCTTTTATTCATATAGATTTTTAACTTATAGATCTTAATTAACACTTAAAGTAAAGAACTCTTGACCGAGCATGATCTTAGAATCATTTCAGATGTCAAGTTTTTTTATGTGAAATATTTAATTAAATAAAGCAGCAATGATGATTTTCTTTCTTTTTTTGTACTTTTTTAATGATATGGACATGATATGGCTTTTTTTATTCACTCTTGCAAGATTTTTTTTGTATTTTATTTTACTATTTTGATTTTATTGTACAATTAAAATTTTTTACTTTAATGTTATATATATATATTTAAATATTTGAAATACTTCTTTTCCAATTTTCATGAATCAGCATATACAGTATAAATATATATAGTGGGCGGGGTTTCTGCTGTGCCCTAGCGGGAGTTTGTCAGTGTAATCTGGCAACCCAAATAAAAGCGACAGAGTGTTTGAAAATATAATTAGTGCACCACACATGAAAGCAACTAACACACTTTTTTTTTTTTTTACAGTTTTTCGCTTACTAACAAAGTCCAAATCTAACTCCTAACAGCGTCAGTAAACCTGTAGAAGACAATAAGACGGAAACACGCGACTTGTCATGCGACTGAGAAACCGTGGACTCATCTGTCCTGAAAACAA
Source organism: Clarias macrocephalus (assembly GCA_011419295.1). Taxonomy (NCBI): domain Eukaryota; kingdom Metazoa; phylum Chordata; class Actinopteri; order Siluriformes; family Clariidae; genus Clarias; species Clarias macrocephalus. The sequence goes on from JAAGKR010003765.1 coordinate 2,828, forward strand.
ATCGAAAAATAAGAAAAAGTTTTGCAGTTTTACCTCTGACTGTTACACAGCGCTGACACTGGAGACTCCTTCCGCTCGTTTCACACAAACACTTTTTTCAAATAGATTATAGACAGCTGTACACACTGTCCCTGTGAATGAGCTGTTGCTATAGAAACGCTCAGGTATCAGAGCGAGCACGTTAATATAAACCTGCGCTACTGTCTGAGCCGCTGTTATAGAGAATTAATCAACACTTTCTGACCAATAAGGAGCTTGTTGTTCTTTATACTGGACGTTTCACATTACAAAGTTGGTTGAGTCACTCAGTGTGTGTGTGCATGTGTGTGTGTGCGTGTGTGTGGTCTAGCGTTCAGGACGATGCTCTCTATACAGATGTGGAGATAAAAGGAGGAAGCAGATGTTAGAGATGGGGTGCAGTAGCTGAGAGGAGAGAGGGAGAGAATAAAAGAGGACGGAGTGGTGTGGGAGGAGGGGGCGGGGCTGTAATTGCTCGCCCGCAGTGAGACAGACGAGTGTGTGATGCTTGAGGAATACAGATGAGGCTCCGACTGAGAGCGGATCCTCGCTGTAAAAGTCTTTTGTGATTGCCTTTTTTCACGCCTTATTTGTTTTACAGTCGTTTCACTGCTGCGTGTAATTTGTTCTTTGATGTGACGCTCCCTCGGGAGTTTATCGGCATGAAAATCAGCTTCTGCTATCTGATATATTTAAAAAAACTAAATAAAAAAAAAACACTTTAACCTTTGTGTAATCAGAGCAGGGCTGCAGGTTCTCACAGCTTCGTCTCTTTATTTCTCCGCCGTCTGAGAGAGAGAGAGACTCGGGTCTGTCTCACTGAGAGAGAGAGAGAGAGAGAGAGAGAGAGAGAGAGCGCGAGAGCTTCTAACTCACACATGAGCGTCTCATTGAGTCCTGATTTATAACCGTATGAGACGCCATTAATTTAATAAAGAACATGTTTTTTTTTTAACAGAACTTTGGTAAAGTAAATCGCCTCCTGTTGTCACTCACGTTACAGCAGCTACAAACACTCGCTCCCTCACCGGTCTCTCTTCACTCAACGTTAAGATTCAGAGCTGCTTCACTGGCGCGGCGGATATTTACCCTCATATTGCCAAAGCTTAGAAATAAGGCACGAGAAAATAACAGGAGTAGATCGAGTTAAGGAGAAAATAAGGAGAGAAAATAAAACACAATGAAAGAGTAATAAAAAAATTAATGTAGGCAAAATTAAAGAGTTCAGACATTTAGTTCTGCAGTCCAAGATAAAGTGTCTCTTTCTCTGTCTTTTACTGGTCATGTGACCAAGAAACCGCAAGAAAGGGTGAACTGCTTTGACTTGAAGCTGTAGGAAAACTTTCAGCTCTGACACTGGAGACTCCTTCCATACCTTATATATTAAAACAGAAATCATTGCCTGTCTGTCTGTCTGTCTGTCTGTCTGTCTGTCTGTTTCTTTTTAAAGTACTTTCTTTCATATTAGTTTGCGTTAAAGTATCTTGTATGTGATATTGTGTATGGACAATAAAATGATTTCCGATTCTGGTGACAAACTAACAAACAAGTTGTTTTAAAAGTACAGAGTATAAAGAAAAACGACTTCACATCGAGTGTGAAGTAAAAATTTCTTTAAAAAAAAAAAAAAAAAACAGCCCAGGAAGAACTAACCCAAGTACAGGAAGGACAAGTGTGATGAGCAGTATTAATAGGGATCTGTCTCCCTCTGGTGGTCACTGTGAGAACAGCAGGCATCTGGAATGGCTCTTTACACTCTGACTTGTTAATAATAATGGCAGACTGTGATCGTGTAACTCTTTCTCTCTCTCTCTCTCTCGCTCAGACCAGGGTGATGCCGACGCCGATGCGTTCCTCTACCTGCTCATCATCTTCTCCACCATCAGCTCCCTCTACACATTGATCTGGGATCTGAAGATGGACTGGGGTTTGTTCGATCGTAACGCTGGGGAGCACACCTTCCTCCGCGAGGAGATCGTCTATCCACAGAAGGTGACACACACGCACACGCACACAGAGCTAAAGACATGAACTCACACCCACAACCCTGTAAACCAGAGGTGTCTGATTTGATCACATGATTTTTTTCATGGCGATTATTTTACATCACGAACGATGTGGCGCTGTCCAGGAACAGAGAGCTCACTGGATGTCGTTATATCATGTGTCTGACTTCTTATTGAAATTAATTATTCATCCAGTATGTTTTTGGATATGTGTCTGTGTGAGATGATGACATCACTTCCTGCTTCCTGCAGGCGTATTATTACTGCGCCGTCGTGGAGGACGTGATCCTGCGTTTCTCCTGGACTCTTCAGATCGCACTGACCAACATCACAACCGTCGCCTCCGCCGATATTGTGGCCACCACTCTCGCCCCGCTCGAGGTGTTCAGGTACTCACACACACACACACACACACACACACACACACAATCACACACACTGTGTAGGATACTTATGGTTACACTATCTGTGTGTGTGTGTTGTAGGCGTTTCGTGTGGAACTTTTTCCGTCTGGAGAACGAGCACTTGAATAACTGCGGTGAGTTCCGCGCGGTGCGAGACATCTCCGTGGCTCCTCTGAACGCTGACGACCAGACGCTCCTCGAGCAGATGATGGACCACGAGGACGGAGTCAAGCACCGGCAGGGAAAGAGGCCCTGGAGGCGGAGCTACAGCCTGACACTGCGCCGCCCACTGCTGCACTCCCAGTACGTCCCAGTCGACACTCGCACGGTTTCAGAACTGGATTATAAATATCACACCACGATTCTCATTACAGAATAGAACGTTCTAGAACAGCCAAGGCAGACGCTAAGACCCGAACCAGAACCACTATAACCACTTTCACATAAAGCACTAAAAAAACAGAAAAACGAGAAAAAGATGAAAGGAACAACAGATAGTGGGCGGAGTTTCAGGGAATTAGAATACTCTGTGATTGTTGCTCTCACGCTAGGACACGCCCATACCTGATGTCATCTTTATGTAAAACACAGTGTCCCAATTATTATCTGTTAACATTGTGTGTGTGTGTGTGTGTGTGTGTGTGTGTGTGTGTGTGTGTCTCAGGTCCAAGAAAGACACCAAGGTGCTGATTGACGACACGGACGACGAAGCCTTCAGCTGAACAATGGAAACGAGTTCCACCTCTGAAGAGCACCACACACACACACACACACACACAAACACACACACACACACACACACACACAAGCACTACTGCAGTAATCGAGCACAAACAATCAAGAGACCTCTCAAAGCACTAACCGTATACACACACACACACACACACACACACACACACACACACACACAGGGTACTGTTATTTTTAATTTATCGCTAGTTTTTTATATTAGTTTAGTTTCTTTTGTAAGGATTTATCAATCATGTGACTGTTTACAAACTTAACAACAATAATAATAATCACTACACACCTACAGGAAATGACATCATTACAGTGGAGGACTGAAATGCAACAAACACCGATGTGTGAACACTGGACTACACACACACACACACACACACACACACACACACACACACTTACTTTAAGACTGACGACGTGTTGTATTTTTGTATTTCTGCTTTATCTGTAGTTGCGTTTTCGCAGAGCACTTGCAGGGAAAGTGCGCGTCGGTGCCATGTTCACTACGCAGGGCCGCATCACTTCCTGCCTGAGCTAATTTAATTTAACTTTAATCTTCAGCTTCGTCTCTGTATTTACGGCTCATCTTCTTAAAGGTCGGATTGGGTTTTAAAAGCTGGAAATTTTCATTAAAGTATAGCAGGTGACATTTTAATGCAGAAATGGCTGCGTCCCAAATCTCACATTACCCCCACTGAGGGGCGGCGCAGTCCATGCTGTGAAGCGCGGTGGCGGTCGCGCCCTTGGGATCTTCGTACTGCACTTATAGGGTGCTTCAGAGAGCATGTGACCAACAGAGCTGGTGTTGGAACCCTGGACTGAAATAAATCTTTGTAAATTGTTCGTAAAACACACATTAGGTAGCTAAAGTTGGGGGGCGGAGCCTCTGTCTTTCATAAGTGACACAACAGTTTTTTTTTTTTAGGATTCCAAAGACGTCCTTTCAGACGATGTGATTAATAAAAGTGGAACTTTCTTATTGACATGCGTGAAAGGGGCGGAGCATTATCAGTTCTGTGTAGAGCCACTCAGGTAGGAGGCGCCTTCGTTTCAGATGATGTAATCTATAAAGGTGGAGCTCTTCAGATGATATGGGTTAAGGGGAGGAGCTTTTTTATGATCAATATGATCGAAGATTTTATTTTAGATGATCAGTTAAGGTGGAGCCTTTTAGATCACATTAGTCAAAGGGGGTGGAGCTACTTTGAGTCGGTGCAGTGTCAATAATGTGGGCGGAGTCTTTTGTCTCGATAACGTAATCGATAACGGTAAAGCATTGCAGATTGCACTAGTCGAGAGGGCGGAGCTTTTTTGGAGAGGTAGAGAGTATGTGTGGGCGGAGTCTTCACTTAAGCTGATGTAATCAGTAAAGGTAAAGCATTTTAGGCTGCATGTCAAGGGGGTGGAGATTTTCATGAGGTGAGGTGCTCTTGTGGGCGGAGACTTTCGTATGACACATACTTAAGGGGCGGAGCCTTATATAGGGGCAGCAGTGACTTAGAATCAAAATTTTGAACTTTACAAAGTGTGGCACTAGTGCTTATACAACCCCTGTACTCACTGATTATCACACTAGTGTGTGTGTGTGTGTGTGTGTGTGTGTGTGTGTGTGTGTGTGTGTGTGTGTGGTTTGGGACGAGGCCGCCGATTACCTTCACTTTATTTATTAGAATTAAGCTCATTAATTTTGTTTTTATTTCCAACAACAATGAGAAGGAAAACCATCACCGGAACATTAGGACCTCCTGAAAAGTTGTCAATTACTTTTCAACACACACACACACACACACACACACACACACACACACACACACAATAAGAAGAGCAACAATGATGTCTGGGTGGAAAGCTCTGTGACTTGCTGCTTTTTAAACACACACACACACACACAGGCATGTTAGGAGGAGTGTGTGTTTAATTCTCCATCCTGCTCATCCAAGTTTTCCAGCTGCTTGACTGTTAGCATTTACGCTAATGTTATAAAATCTGTTAAAGCTCAGAGAAGCTTTGAAGTTTGCGAGCACAATCTCTCTCTCTCTCTCTCTCTCTCAGTATATGTATGTTGCTGTTTCAGTCTCTGCTCGTAACGTGTCATTCACAAGTGTCGGGTCTCAACATTGACTTAAAAGAGTCGATTCATTTGTGAATTAAAAAAAAAAAGTTTTTGTAGATCAAAGCCATTCAGTTACTCTTATTGTAACTCTTTATCTTTTTTAGAGAAAAAAAAAACCTTCTTGTTTGTCAAAACATCCTGAACTCGACTCTTATTGTTGAGGGAGCCAATAGCTTTGACTCACTGAAAAGCATCGAATGTCACTGGTGAGTTACTGGTGAGGCGAGTCAAATGATTTGACCCACTGGAACGATTTGATTCTTATTATCGAGCTGCGCCGAATCATTTGACTCGCTGAAAAGAGTCGAATCGTATTGCTGTGGTGAGTCACATGATTTGACTCGTTGAAATGATTCATTCATTCAACAGCGTGTCATTCTGTTTCTCTTCATCGTTCTCTCACTTTTTTGCGTTCGTACCCAAATAACGTCTTGAGGATGAGCAGTGTGTGAAAAACTGGGTTATGGGGGAAAAAAAAACAATTGTTTATGAACGTTTTAGAGAAATGTGTGTGCTATTTTTCTTCACAAGTCTAAAAGTGATGTTTTTACAGTGTCAAAAATAATCCACTGACACCACCAAAGAGCTTCTCTGTTACCGCATACACACCTGCAAACACTTTCACACACAAACACACACTCACACACACTGTTGTCGCTGTGCCAGTGCTCGTCTCGCCTGCATGCTACTTTGATGTTTCCCTGTAAATAGATTTAACTTATTTTCTATAGGAATGATGGGTAATTTATTGTCTTGTTATTTATGGATAGAGCAGTATTATGATTAGCGACGGGACTCTTGTCTCGTGCGTGACGATCTCGTGACTGTGGAAACGTCGACTCCTTCCATTCCACGTGCCGGTCCATTACTAATATCCATGTTTTGCCAAAGGAGGGAAGTCTCCGGGTGAATACAGAAATGAATTCAGTTTGATTTAAACCTGATAACATTAGCTCCTTTGAGACTCGCTAGCTAGCCAACATGGCTCTTTTTTATTTTTCTTATGTTTTTTCTTTTGTTTGTGTATGAAAACAGAACTTTATACTTTTAATGTTAAAGTCTCACACACACGTACACGATCTGTTCATCATCTCAGTCTCCTGAACGACTATAAAGTCATTAAATGAACCTAATTTTAAATTAGCATGACCACACAGTTAACCTTATGTTAGCTAGCTAGTTGTCGAATCCTGGTTTTAACCCGCGTCATAGCTAGCTAGCCTTAGCAAAGTTCAGTTTTTTATCATTTTGCTGAAAAACCGTATCGTGATGTAAATATCGGCTCATGTCCTCGTAGACTCGTGTTTTTAGCCACATGGAGAAGGAAACCTCATGAATATCCACGAGTGACTCGGCGTCAATAACCTCCAAACGCGAGGCTCATTTTTTTGTACATTACATTTTTTACACTTACAAGCTCCGACATCGTGTGTGTCCTCACTGGGGGGAGGGGGGCATTAATTTGTGTGGGGTTCTGTGCACGCTATACGCCCACGATGTTCCGTGCTTGTTGATATTTCTGCATCTTTTCTATCTCGATGTTGTGTCTGTTTCTTACTTTGCGACTGTGACGATGATGTTCGTTAGCTAATCGATGGATAATATTAATAATAGATAGATAGATAGATAAATAAAGTGTTGTGTGTTCGACGGAGAAGAAAAACGTGTCCCGCGGAGTCGTGTGTAAACGTGGAGTGAACTATGATGCTCGTAAACGATGCTCTTGTTTCTATTTCTGTACAACACTTTGGTGATGATGTCATAACTTGGTTTTATAAACCACGCCTATTTTTAAAACCTGTCTCCGTCTCTGAGTTTTTTTATTTCAGCACAAGGTTAACGCCTTCACCTACACCCTACACCCTACACCCTGCTCACTCCCTGTGCCCTACACAAGTTTCACTCCATACACTGTACTGACATCCTACAGCCTAATCCATCCTGAATCCTTACACTCTCTTCACTCCCTACACCTACCTACTCTATACACCCTGCTTACTCCCTACACCCTACACACTCTCTATGCCCTACACACTCACTACTCACTACACCCTACTCACTCCCTATACTTACACGCTACTCACTTTCTATACCCCTTACTCATTCCCTACACCTACTCACTCTCTACACCCTGCCCACTCGTTACTCTGTACACCCTACTCACTCTCTATGCCTACACTCTACACATTCCCTACTCCTCCTACATTGCTCACTGATTAGTCCCTACTGACTTCCTTCATTCTTCTCACTCCTCACTCAGTAAGCATGATCTGCTCCCTACACCTTCACACTCCCTACTCACTGCCTACTCGCGGCACTCTAATCATTCCCTAGTCTCACTACATCCTACTCACTCTTTACAATTGATCCTGTTCTCATTGTCCCATTCCTGCTCACTTACACCCTGTTTATTCAGTTCTTTTACGCCTCCTCACCGCCTCCTATGATTCAGATTACACCGTCATTTCCTTTTTCCTTTTTATTGCTCTTGTTTCCTTCCTGCTTGCCTCATTAACACACTTGCACTCTTTTTCACTCCCTCCCTGACCATGTTACATTTCCTTCTCTCTCTCCTTTTCCCTCTTTCACTTCTGACCCTGCTCATGCCGGTGCTCAGCTTCATCACTCTCTCTTCTCTTTTCTGCCTTGCATTTCCTCGTCCTTCGCACACACCCTAGTTTCCTATCTCACCCTTTCCTATCTCATTCCTCGTTTTCCTTTCTTACATCCTTGCTCACTACCTTATGTTTCCTTGTCCACTTCTTTCTTTGTCACTGTCGCTCATATACTCCCCTCTTGAGCTTTTTTCGTCTTTCATTCACATCTTCACTACCTATCTTTTTTCACTGTTAGTTCCTCTCTCGGCTTCCCACTTCCTTTCTCACTTCCTTCACTTTACTTCCTACTTCATCAGACAAAAAAAAAAAAAAACTAAACTAATTGAATGAGTAAAATGTTTTTCAAAATAAGCCAAATGTGTACATATTTTAAATATTTCATTGTTAAATATAAAGGCTTCACAATGAAATGAAAAGCATGCCATAAGTTTGCATCCCTCACAATTTCTGGGTCAAATACCTAAAATTCTCTATTATTTTAAGGATTTGTTAATGAAAAAAATGGGTTTATTCTGCAGCAAGATAACAAACCTGAGCAACAGTGAAGAGCACTGCTGTGAGCTTTATTAAGACTTTATTTTATCATTATAACAAACTTGTAGAGGCGATAGACTAAAGAACAAGAAGCCAAATGCTGCATTGAGAGGATCTGAAACTAAATGTAAATGAGGTATAAACACTTATAGAGACAAACGTACTGTATATACACTGTATACATGACATTCAGAATGGGGAGGGTGTCATTACTTTAACAAGTAATATTAAAATATAAATTCTAATGTAAATATTACCTTGATTCTAATAATAAGGTATGTAAACCCAAACAGATTAAATGTCTTGTTAATATAAGACTATAAAATATAGCATAAATATTGGTTAGCACTGTCGCCTTGCACCTCCAGGGTAGTTGGTTTGAATCTCACCTCCGCTCTGTGCATGTGTGTGAAGTTTTTTCAAATTCTCCCTGTGCTTGATGGGTTTCCTCAGAGACATGCGGTCTAGGTTGATTGGTGTTTCCAAATTGCCTGCAGTGTGTGTGAGTGTGTGAGAGTGTGTATGCTTGTGCCTGAGATAGGCTTCAGGCCACCCGTGACCCTACACCCTACAGGCTTGTTTAGGGATGTTTATTTTTAGACATATAAAGAATAAAGGAATAAATGAAAATATTTACTTACTCATTGTGTACAAGTTGTCAATTAACACAAATATCACCATTATAATACTATATAATATAATATGATATAATATAATATAATATACAAATATAAATAATATGAAGTATTACACTTTGTCCTTAGTATTATACTGGACTGATCTGTAACATTTATTTATATTTGTAATAGACATTATATATATATATCAGTGTCTTATTTCGCCTAATATTTACACATTTAAAAAGAAATCTGTAAGTATATAATGGTTAGAATTACAGTACATCAGGGTGTATTTACATATTACTTGTACTGATGATTTGAGAGTCGGAGCGCTGTGTAAAGTCTTCACAAAGATTCTGACTGAGTTAAGATCTGGACTCTGTGGAGGAACATCCATGTGTGAGGGACGTGTCATCAGGAATGAAACCCTCCATAGATGTGATGTGCTGGTGATTCAGTACATTCAGGTGGTCATGTGACTCCATTTTATCTCCACATAACGTTGCTGAGTCTCGACCTGAGCGACTGAAGCGACCCCAGATCATAACACTGTCTCCAGAGGCTTGTACAGTGGACACTATGCATGATGGGAGCATCGCTTCATGCGCGTCCCTTCTCACCCTGACACGCCCATCACTCTGGAACAGACTCAGTCTGGACTCAACACATGACATTCGCTCCAAAGTCCAGTCTTTATGCTCCCTAGCAAACTGAAGCCTTTTTTCTGATGAGTCTCATAAACAAGTGGTTTTCTTATGGACACACAGCTGTTTAGTCCCAGTCCTGTGAGTCCTCATCACAGTTATATCACAATTTCAGTAGTCTCATCTCCTTAGTTGTTTTCTTTGCCCGATGCAGGAGAATAATCTCACCCTTCTCAAACAGAGCAACATCTCTCACACAGGATGTGTCTGTCTTCTAACCTAGTTGTGTAAGAAATTAAGTCCGGCCGTGACTATGTGCATAGTTAGAGCAAACATAAACATGGTTTTAGAACAAATGAGACAACCTGGTTTTAAACGTTCTGTGGGAAGAATAAACATACATTGATCTGTCCATTCATCTTTGGAGGTTCAGCTTTTATAGTCTACTTTCCTTTTTTTTTTTTTTGAGTAAGCCATGAGTAATCAGTATATGTATCAGAGGATATATATCTCGACCTTGAAAAAATCATTAGTTCACCAGAAAACTTTCTGTATGCCTGTATGTCTGTCCAGCCAGATTTTGTCACAGCAACACACAAAACTGCCTGGACAGAATTTAATGAAACTTTGGCAGTTCTTTGGTGTTTTCCTGAAGTTAAACGTGTGCCATAAATTAAACGACCAGTCATGAGCCAGATTATGTCACAGCATCTAGCGTTTTTTTGGAAGAAATAACACTTTTTCCCTTGAGATGCCCATGGCTATATGTATCACTCAACAGAAATCGCTTGTTCACGTAAAAAGCATTTTCAGATAGGGGAGGATCCTTTGACCTTGGAGGACTTAAGGATGAGGAACTTTCCAGTTTACCTTGGACTGAAGAAGCTGTTTTGTTGAGTAGTGAAACGTTTCTACTGAACTAGAAAGTAGTCCAATTGACATGACTCAACTGAGATGACTGAGAATCTAATTAGAGTACCTTCTCTTCCCTGATTGTGATGAACATAAGCCTATATGTTACCTCAAGCTCGGCCAAATACACCTGTGGGAACCCCATTAAAATTAGTTCAGTAGAAAGACAAAAATTCCAAAAACCATCTTGATGTGTTCTGTTACTTACTCAATAATGTTTTTCGCCTTGGGGTGTGTGTGCATGGACTTTGTACATTCTCCCTGGTCTTTGGGGTTTTCTCCTGGTACTGTGGTTTCCTCCCACAGTCCAAAGACATGCAGATTAGGCTAACTGGCGTTCCTAAATCTCTCCGTAGAGTATTTGTTTGTGTGTGTGTGTGTGTGTGCGCCCCGTCTCGTGCCTTAAGTCTCACGGGACAGACTCCAGGCCCCCCGCGACCTTGTACACAGGATAATGCGGTATAGACGATGAGTGTGATGAGTGAGTGAGTTCGGTTCATTCCGATCCAGACTCGGGAGCGGCTCGGCAGTTTCCGCGGTTTTCTTTTCTTTTCTTTTTTTTTTTTTCTTTCCCTCGGCGGCGGCGGCGCGCGTGCGCACTTCGCCCTCCCGCGTCCCCCCGCGCTCCGCCCCGCTCGCGCGAGCGCGCGTGCGCGGTTCGCCCTCCCTCCCTCCCCTTTTCTCGCTCGCGCGCTCAGCTGCGGCCAGATTTAAAGAGACCGCCGCCGCTCGCTGTTAGTTATTCGCAACGAGAACAACAATAATAATAATAATCCTCACCATTTCATAATAATAACAACAACAATAATACATTTACATCCGGAAGTCGTTCTTTCGTGTTTGCGTGTAGTTGGAGCGGGTTTTATTTGTGAGAGAAACGCAGCGATGTTGAGGTAGTTTGGCTAGTTTCTCTCTCCTGAGCCGAGGCTCTGCCACTTGGCCAAGACTCTTCTTTTCTTTCCTTATTTATTTATTCTTCTGGATTCAGCAGGTATTTAAAAGGCGACCACGCAAAGTCATCCCTCCTTTTGTTTTTGTTTTTTATTTGTAACTTTGCCGGATCTCTAACATACACAGACGGAGAGGGAGAGAGACTAATCCCGGTGTGGTGTTGTGGCTGCTGCTCTGAGCACAATGGCGAAAATCCAGGCTCACAGCAGCACCAAGCACATCACCCCGCTCCAGGAGAAAGCCTTCACCGCCCAGAAACACCAGCAGCACTTCCAGAAACTCAAGGTAAGACCCGGGGACAGGCACGGGGACCGAGCGAGAGCCGAGGCTCCTTCCCCCGCTGCACCATTGTTGTGTCTCAGAGCCATAAACCCCCAGCACCTAGCGTTAGCATTAGCATTAGCTTCTCCTCTCAGATCCTTCCGCAGTCTCGAACTTCACTCTTTATCTGCTCATTTCAGTTCATTTCACCTCAGCTCGCATCACTTTCACCTCCATCCCCGAGTCCACGTCCCCCGTCTGTAATCAGAGTCGTTATAATCATTAATATAGGAACATTAACAGTAAGAGCGAAGCCCTGCAGGATGAGTTTAGCTTACACTAGCTCAGCTAACTCACTTTTCATTCTTTCATTTCTCTCTTAACAGGCTGATCTTTTGTTCACTCTTTGTGTTTATACACCGCTGTCCAGCTCTTCCTCCTGGCTCTTCACCGCCACACTTATCTCTCAGCTCTCATTTCTCTCTCACTGCCCTCACAGAGACCGGCTTTAGCTGTTCCTCTGGGCTTTGATTAACCACCACTAACAGGAAGCCCGTGGACTGCTGGCTCTTCATCTGCCTTAGCTCTTCAATTTGAGCTTCTGAAAAAAAAACATTTAAAAACTTTCAGCAGTTTGGGCTGTTCATCTGGACCTTGAGAACCCCTTCAGGTTGTCCTTCACTAGCTTTTTGCACTGCACACTCACTTACTCTGAACAGCACTGTTCACTTTGTTTGGCTGTTCCTTTTCTTCTTCTTTTTTTTTTTTAAACAAACACCTTCAGCTGTTCACTGTCGCAAGAGCATCAGTGGTTTTAGTTTTTCTTTTGGATCCCAGAGAACCCCGTTCAGTTTGTTTTTCACTAGCTTTTTGCACTGCGCACTCACTCGTGCTGTTCACTTCACGGTCAGCAACACTGTTCACCGTTTTGGCTCTTCCTTTTTATTTTATTTTTTTAAGGAAAAAAAACTTCACCTGTTCACTGTAGCGACAACGTCTGCGATTTTTAGCTTTTGTTTTTGATCCTGAGAGACACCTTCAGCTGTTCGTTTTATTTGTACCCAACGCTGTCATCGGTTTGAGCTGTTCAAGTTTGCGTTAACATGATCCGACCGTTCATGTTAATGTTAACAGCATCCTTGACGGTCTTCGCTGTTGGTTTTTGGGTTTAATAAACATGAGGATGTAGAAGTAACAACAACAGGAAGAAAACCCGCAATAACTCGTGTAGTGCTGGCTGTTTGTCTGATTTAACTGTTTGTTTAACTTTCTAACTGGCTGTTTTAGCTGTTCACCTCTGGCTGTTTATTTGGCTCCTATTTAGCTTTTCCATTTGTTCTTCCTAACTGTTTTATCAGCTCTTTAAGCTGCTGATTTAAGTGTTAATGGTTTTGCTCGTTCATGGTAAGTTAGGCTCAGTAACTGCTTGTTGTTTTTGTTTTTTGCTTTATGGAACCCCTCGGCAGTTTGTTAGGTGTTTTTAACTTTTTAACCTTTGGTTGTTCGCTTCATTTGCAACAGCAGCGTCAGCTGTTCACTTTAGCGTTATCTGTTTAGACCCCAGCTCATCATTTCGGCTGTTTGATTTTGCTCTAAGAGACTCCCTCAGCAGTTTATTTTAGTACAAATGGAGTTTAAGAAAACTGCTCTGTAGTTTTAATGACATTCGTAATGGATTTAGCTCTTCATTTCAGTTGTTTTAATAACCATCAGGAGTATCATCAGGAAACTCATTAACTCATGTAGTGCACCTGTTATAGCTGTTCGCTTTAGCTTTCAGAATGTTGGTTTTTACTTGTTTGTTCCTTAAGAAACCGTTCGGGCTGTAATTTCAGCCTTAGTATCACAGTTAAGGCATTTCTCACATGAGCCTAGAATGTAACTGTTCACTGGCTTTAAGAAAACATTTCAGCTGTAGTTACACCACGGGTGGTATTTAGCTGTTCATTTGGGCTTTAATGTCACCAGCAGGAGTAACAGGAAACCATGTTATGGTAGCAGTTAATCCATTTTAGCTGACCACTTTAGCTATAATAACACCGTTAGCGGTTTTAGCTGTTCGTTTGTTCTAATAATACATCAAGAGCGGTATCTGTTCATCTAAACTGGCCGTTAGCTGTTTTAAGTATTCGCTTTAGCTTTTCTAACATTTGTCTCTTTGTTTAGCTGTTTAGCTTTTTATACTATCGATTCCTGTTCATTCTGTTTCAACATCAACAGAATCTATTAAGCTGATTAACTGATACAGTCGACCACCGAAATTAGCAGGGGTTACATTCCTAGAGCATCCGCGAATTGTGAAAAAACTTAAATTTTGGATGTGGCCAAAAAAAAAAAAACCTGTATACTGTACAGTACTGTACTGCTTTGTCAGTATATATTTGAAATTTAGCTGGATTTTATTTTAATATTTGTTACCAAATTAGTAAATTATATTGTTCTTAATAGTTTAGCGTTAAAACACATGAAAAATGATATGGTGATGGAAAAAGCCATAAAAAAATTGCGGAGGCCATTTGCGGTTTCCAGGGAAATTGCCGGGGTTTCCATCAGCAATTATTATTCTAAGGGAAAATCTGCGAACTCTGAACCGCAGCTTGGTGGTGGTCGACTGTACGTATTTATTTACTTTTCATTTGTGTTATAAGAAACACAATTAGCTGTTCCTTTTATTTTTAAGCTAACTCTTTTTGGTTGTTTTATCTGTTCATTGGCTCTTTGGTAACAGCAGGAGCAGTAACCCAAAACCGATTTTCCCACCGTGAGGCTTCAAAACATTTAGCTGTTCATCTAATCCTAAAAATCTGAATTTAGATACAAGTTAGATGTGAGAACAACTTGAGCTGTTTATTTGGGTGCTGACACAGTTAAGTCTTAACATTGTACATCCCAACAGTACCCTTTCTAGGCCTTTTTTATTATCTTTAAGCACCATTTTGTTTTATGGGTTGAGATCATGCTTAGCTGATCTTTTCTCACAAATTTCTTACTTTTCTTACACATTCCTCTAATTCTGATACATCATCAGCGTTGTCCTTTACTTCCTGTTCATTAACCAGCTAAAACCTGTACTGTACTGGCTGTTCATGCCTTCTCAAAACAGCCAACAGTCATGAAAGACCACCTCCTCGCTGATTGGTTGATAGGTTTTAAGAATCATGTGATAATAAAACAACAAAAGACAAACATAATTTCTTTAAAGTGCAAATAAACAGCTAAAATGGATAAGCAGATTTGAGTGATTTCCTTTTACTGCGGCTCCTTTCGAGGTTAATTGAAGAGGCTACTGATGGAGGTGGGGGTAACATGAAGAGGTGGGGGTAACATGAACAGCTGGGAGTGTCATTAAGACTGGGGAGAACAGCTGAAACGAAATGGGGGGGGGGGGGGAAGGAACAGCTGAAATGAATTGGGACCCCAATTTGTTTCAGCTGTTCCCTTTTTTCCTCATTTCGTTTCAGCTGTTCTCCCCAGTCTTAATGACAGTCTTATGACAGTCCTAATGACGTTTTCGGCTGTGGGAGGGGAACAGCTGAAACGAGGAGAACAGCTGAAACGAAAGGGTGGGGGGGAACAGTTGAAACTAAATGGGGGGGGGGGGGAACAGCTGAAACGAAATGATGGGGGGCAGCTCAAGGGGGGGGGGAACAGCTAAAATTCGACAGAACAGATTACTGTGAACTGATTAATACATAATGGAAAGAAAAATATTTCTAGTTATGTGTGGAGAGTCTGCACTTTTCTAACAGGCCGATCATGTGACTACCGCTGCAGTCGACCAATCACAGGCGTTTTTTAATGAACAAGATACAATTTTTGCTCTTCCTCCAGGCTTCCTCATCCGAAAGGATTTTCCTGTGTGTTACATGTTGTGTGTAAAAGAGGCGGGGTCAAGGATTAAACGCGTTTCATCACAGTTTTACTGACCTTTAATGTGTTGAGCGCCACCCAGTGTTCAAACTATGAAGTTTCTTTAAAACTTTCTAATTTTAAAATACAGACTTTCATGAATTACTTCCTGCTGTTCATTAAGGTGGGAGGAGCTAAACGTGATCCCAAAAACTATTGATGATTAAAATTATATTTCTGAGACTTTTGGTCACAATTTTTTTCGCCTTCCTCCACAGGTAGAAGATGCGCTGTCGTACCTGGATCAGGTTAAAATCCGTTTTGCGAACGATCCCGGGATCTACAACAAGTTCCTGGACATCATGAAGGAGTTTAAGTCTCAGAGGTGATGCGCAGTCGCACGCCGTGTACAAGTGTTGTGAGATCTGAGGTTCAGTTTGTGCAGAAACATGTTTAGATGTTTATTGTACTATTTAATTTGAAAAGCTTTAAATATTTTCAAAAATCTCGGTAATTTTTTATTTGTGCAGATTTAAAATCTTTGAAAATTGTAAAATGTTAACATGCTCTCTCCTTTTTAAATTCTGTGAAAGTTAAAAGATTTTAAAAGAAGTACAGAATGTAAAATGCTTTCTCTTTGGTTGTGCATATGCATAGTTCTTCCTCATTTATTGTTTACATGATTAGTGCTTCCTGATTGGTTGTTTGTGATTGCGGTGTGCTGATTGGTCGGGTTAATGTGGTGTTTTGCAGCATCGATACGCCGGGCGTGATAAACCGCGTCTCTCAGCTGTTCCACGGCCACCCGGACCTCGTGCTGGGCTTCAACGCCTTCCTGCCTCCCGGATATCGGATAGAAATCCCGAAAAACGGAATGGCCTTCCTGCAGTCGCCTTTCAGTCCGCAGGTGAATACCGTCACGTAACATAACGTAACGTCCCGACCATGAGCGCACGTTTTTGCTCTGCGTTGTGTTTTGTGTTCGTTACACACACGTCCTGATCTCCGCAGCAGGTTTCTCCCGGAAAAGCGAAGAGCACCGAGTCGAGTTCGGCCCAGAGCGAGACGGTGGCGTCGCCTCAGAGCACCTCGCCGTCGTCGGGCGTCCCTCCGGACCCCCCCGGGAGACTCGCCCTCCCTCTGCCTACCCAGTCGCAGCCGGCCACGTCGTCCGCGTCTCCGCCCGCGTCGGAAGCGAGTCCCGTCGAGTTCGACAGCGCCATCAGCTACGTGAACAAGATCAAGAGCAGATTTCTGGACCATCCGGAAATCTACAGGTCCTTCCTGGAAATCCTGCACACCTACCAGGTAGATGATACGAGAGCGCGTGGGGCGGAGTCAGGCAGAGGTTTATAGATCAGACCAACAAACTGATGTGTGTGTGTGTGTGTGTGCTGTGCTGTAGAAGGAGCAGTTGGAGCTGAAGGAGAACAGGAGCAGGACGAGTACAGGGATGACGGAGGACGAGGTTTTTTCCAAAGTGGCGAGTCTGTTTAAGGGACAGGAGGACCTGCTGGCGGAGTTTGGACAGTTCCTCCCCGACGCCAAGAGATCGCTGGTGAGAAGAGAACGCCTTTAGAAACTTTGCGTGTGTGTGTGAATATGGCTCTTACACAGATCTGTAATGCTGTGTGTGTGTGTGTGTGTGTGTGTGTTGCAGTTTACTAGCGGTTCTTTAACAGGCAAGGAGCCGGTGAAGAAGACCGATGAGGAAGAGTTAAACAAGCAGCCCAAGAAAAGGCCACGCCCACTTCTGCTGCCTCACATGACGCCGCTGCTTAAGGTTTGACTCCGCCCCCTACATGCCACCTGTATCTCCGTCCTGGTGTCTTTTTTTTTTTTTTTTTTTTTTTTTTCACGCCCTCTTTAAGACCCAGACAGGAGACCGTAATGATGGACGTATTTGACGTGGTGTTTATGATCTGTCACTTATCCTATTTCTCTTTGTCACCGCAGAAGAAAATGAAGTTCTCCTGCTCCAAAGAGCCGTCTTTCGCGTCAGTCGGGAAGCACGGGGTTCTCCGCGAGTTCACCTTCTTTGACAAGGTAAGCATCGCGGAACGTCACGGGTGTCCTGATATTGTTTCCCCCCCATCTTTGTTCCTTATTAAGATTTTATTTTTTTTGTGTTTCCAGGTTCGGCGTTTGTTTAAGAGTCAGGAGGTGTACGAGAACTTCCTGCGCTGCATCGCCCTGTTTAACCAGGAGGTGGTGTCGGGAGCTGAGCTCCTGCAGCTCGTCACGCCGTTTCTCGGGTAACCAAGACGACCGCGCTGCTTCGTTTGTAGAATAATAAAAGATTCTAATGATTTTATCAGATTACATTTTATTAATAAATTTTTTTTTTCATATATAAATGAGATTAAAGGTTGTACGTGTGTGTGTGTGCGTGTGGTACAGGAAGTTTCCAGAGCTGTACTCCCAGTTTAAGTCGTTCCTTGGCGAGAAGGAGCTGTCGCACTCTGTATCCGGTTTGTCGGAGCGCTATATGGAAGGGGGCGGAGCCAGGGAGGTGGACTACGCTTCCTGTAAGAGACTCGGTTCAAGTTACAGAGCCCTACCGAAAACGTACCAGCAACCCAAGTGCAGCGGGAGAACAGCGCTGTGTAAAGAGGTACACACACACACACACACACACACACACACACACACACACACACACACAAATGCGCAAACCAGTCAGAAGGCTGACGTTGCTTGTTCCGCTTAATGAGAGCTGTCAGTCAAGCTTGCAGATTAGAATATCAGGCCACGCCCACTTGAAGGGCTCTACATTTTTTCCCCGAGGCAGTCACTGGAACATTTCCTCTCTCTATCTGTGTGTGTGTGTGTAGGTGCTGAACGATACCTGGGTCTCGTTTCCGTCGTGGTCGGAGGACTCCACCTTCGTGAGCTCGAAGAAGACGCCGTACGAGGAGCAGCTGCACCGCTGCGAGGACGAGAGGTTCGAGGTGAGACCCTGCACCAGGGCGTGCGCTTCTGCTTGGGCTGTAGTTGACCAGACGAACTCGAGGGGTGTGTTTGGTTTTGTTTTTTTAAACTATAATTAATCCTTGGGGATGATGAGAGGGAGAGATGGATGGATGGATGAAAGAAAATGTGATCGAGGCAGTGAAGGAATGCGGGAAGTAAGTAAAGTAAGAAAAAAGAAATTGATGGAGGGATGAAAGGAAGGATGTGTGCAGGGATGAGCGACAAAGACGAGGGAAATGGAGGAAAAAAGGAGGGTATCATTTTATTATCTGCAGTTAATTGGGGAAATAATAAACGGCATAAAAGGATGTAAAGGATACGAGATGAAAAGAAAAGCGGCGGATATGTGTAGTGAAAAGGTAAAAGTAATGGAGGCATATGGAAATGGAGGGATGAAAGTGATGGATATGAAGGATAAATTGATGGATAAATATGGGGGAATAAAAGCTGTATGGTTATCGAGATAAATAAGAGAAGAACTGAAAGTTATGAGGTGGAAAATTGAGGCAGAGATGAAAAGAGGGCGGAGTAAAGAGGTGCGTGGTTAAACGTAATGGAGTGATGAGCTTAATGAAGTGATAACAGGAGAGAGGATAAAGAGATGATGAATGTCAGGGTTAACGAGGTAAATGTAAAGTCAGATAAAATAATGAAGTAAAAGGGAAAGAATGGAAAAGCAGGAGAAGGAAAGTAAAATGAGAAAAGAAATGAAGTGGTGGACGAAGTAAATGAAAGCAAGGAAAGAGAAAGAAACATTGTGTGTGCTTGTGTTTGTAGCTGGACGTGGTTCTGGAGACCAACCTGGCCACCATCAGGGTCCTGGAGAGCGTGCAGAAGAAGCTGTCCCGCCTCTCGGCCGAGGACCAGGACCGCTTCCGATTGGACGACTGTTTGGGCGGGACCTCGGAGGTGATCCAGCGACGCGCCGTGTACCGCATTTACGGAGATAAAGCTCCCGAGATCATCGAGGGACTGAAGAGGAACCCGGCTACTGCGGTACCTGTGGTACTCAAGAGGTACAAACCTGTCTGTCTGTCTCAACATACACAGTGTTTTTTGCCTGTATAAAACCTGCATGTGTGTCTCTCTCTCTCTCTCCCTGTATGGAGCGAGTACCTGTACGTATGTACCCATCTGTCTCTCTCTCTCTCTCTCTCTCTCTCCCTGTCTGTCTTACCCATGTACATCTGTCTGTCATTTGCAGTTGAGGAGAGTTATGGGAATTGACAGACAGACATGTGCCATGTGATAAGAGTTTTTGCTTACTGTGTGTGTGTGTGTGTGTGTGTGTGTGTGTGTGTGTGTGTGTGTGTGTGTGTGTGTGTGTTTCAGGTTGAAAGCAAAGGAGGAGGAGTGGAGAGAAGCTCAGCAGGGCTTTAATAAGATCTGGAGGGAGCAGTATGAGAAGGCGTACCTGAAGTCTCTGGACCACCAGGGCGTTAACTTCAAACAGAACGATATGAAGGCCCTGAGGTCCAAGAGCCTCCTTAACGAGATCGAGAGCATCTACGACGAGGTAGTAACACACACATGCGCGCGCGCGCACACACACACACACACACACACACACACACACACACGTGAATAACACTCCCTTCAGAACAGTTCTTTGATGTATTAAGATTAGAGGTGCGTGTTATGACATTATGACGTTACGGAGGTGTGTGTGTGTGAAGCGCCAGGAGCAGAGCACGGAGGAGGGCGGAGTCGGCCAGCAGAGTCGTGAAGGGGGCAGATCCTCGAGTGAACCTCATCTGATCTTCTCCTACGAGGACAAGCAGATCCTGGAGGACGCCGCGTCCCTCATCATCTATCACGTGAAGCGTCAGCCCACCATCCACAAGGAGGACAAGGACCAGATCAAGCGCATCATCCACCACTTCATCCCCGACCTGTTCTTCTCGCGGCGTGGCGAGCTCAGCGACACGGAGGAGTGGACGGATGAGGAGGCCGAGACGGAGGACGGGGGCGGGGCCACGGCCGGGGCGACGTCGGACGTGCAGGTGGCGGCGGCGGCAATGTCGGAGCGAGGAGGGGGAGGAGACGCGGCGGGGTCTCCGGGGAGTCAGCAGCAGGTGAACGGTGAGTCGAGGCGGCGGCGGTGCGCGTCCCCGCGTGGGGCGGAGCAACAGGAGCAGCTGGAGCAGCAGAAGGAGCAGGATGGCATCTACAACCTGTTCTTCGTCAACAACAACTGGTACTTCTTCCTGCGGCTGCACCAGACTCTCTGCTCGCGGCTGCTGAAGGTGTACCGGCAGGCCGAGAGACAGCTGCTGGAGCACCGCGCCGAACAGAGCGCAGAGCGCCTCCTGGTGGCCGAAGGACGCAGAGACAAGGCCACGGACCTCGCCATGGAGCTGCGACTCAAACAACCCAGTAAGACACACACACACACAGTTTACATCCA
Source organism: Clarias macrocephalus (assembly GCA_011419295.1). Lineage (NCBI taxonomy): Eukaryota > Metazoa > Chordata > Actinopteri > Siluriformes > Clariidae > Clarias > Clarias macrocephalus. Next base: position 23,879 of record JAAGKR010003765.1, read on the forward strand.
GATATTATCTGAATTGGTTCCTTAGGTTTTCGTCCTGCCATGATTAAATTTTTCTTTAAGAAGCTTGAAATAGAGGTTTAACATGTTTGTAGTGTGTATATGACTCTGTCACTGAACGTGTGTGTGTGTGTAGGTGAGGTGGAGCTGGAGGAGTACTACCCGGCGTTTTTGGATATGGTGCGCAGTCTGTTGGACGGAAATCTGGAGTCGACGCAGTACGAGGACACGCTGCGCGAGATGTTCACCATCCACGCCTACATCGGCTTCACCATCGACAAACTCATCCAGAACATCGTCAGACAGGTGAGGGGAGAGAGAGAGGACCTGAAAAAGAGACACAGAGGAAGAGGTGGAGAGTAGAGAACGAGAGAGAGAGAGAGAGAGAGAGAGAGACATCCAGGCATCCCAAGATGAGACGCGGAGAGAAACATGCATGCAATTAGAGAGACAGACAGCAAGAGAGAGAAGGAGATAAAGAGAGGGTGAGACAGCTGAGGAGACACGCATGTGTCTGTGTGTCTGTATAGTGAGAGACAGACGGTGACATCCATCAATTGAAAGAGAGACAAAGTTAGAAAGAAGGCAAGAAAGAGAGAGATGAACAGAAAAGAGCAAGAGGGATGAGAGAAAAGGGGGGGGGGTGAGGGAGGAGTTATAGTTTATTAAAACAGGAAGTAGTCAGTAAATTGGGCGTGGCCTGTTTCATTATGAATCCTGAACTGTTTACAGTACCACTGCTGAACTAATCTTTGTGTGTGTGTGTGTGTATACATACAGCTACAGCACCTGGTGAGCGATGAGGTGTGTGTTCAGGTAGCTGAGCTGTACGCGTGTGAGCGAAGACGCGGCGCCGCGGGGGGAAATCTCTCCTCTCAGTGTGTGAGAGCCGCCTGGGAGACCAGCTACCAGTGGAAGGCTGAGAGAGTGATGGCAGAGGAGAACTGCTTTAAGGTACACACACACACACACACACACACACACACACACACACACACACACACACACACACACACAACCTGGACAGTGTGTGTTTGAGTGTCGGATTCAATCTCAGCATTTCAAAATCTTACCTGGATAAAGAGGACGAACAGTTGAGTTGAGTTAGAAAGAGGAAGGAAAACTGAGAAATGAACAAAGGAAAGAAAAATATGAGAATAAGATTAAAAAACGAAGCAGACGAGAGTAAGAAGGATGTAGAAATGTAAAGAGAGAGGAATTAAGGGATGTACACGGAATGAAGGAGAAGCGGACTGAAGCAAAGAGCCTGATTGGTCCGTCGTGGTCATGTGACTTGTGGTGATGTCATCAGGTGACGTTCAAAAGAAGTTCATAAAAAGTGGACCAGAAGAATAAAAAAAACAGAGAGTGAGCGAAATAAATAAACTGGCCAACGTGTGTGTGTGTGTGTGTGTGTGTGTGTGTTGCAGGTGATGTTTATCCAGAATAAAGGTGAGGTGACCATGACCATTGAGCTGCTGGACACTGAGGAGGCTCAGGCTGACGATCCACTGGAAGTACAGGTAATCCGGTTGTGTGTGGCTGTTCTTGTTAGGGTCTGCTAATATGTTGATGTTTTAAATCCTTATGTAAGTGTGTGTGTGTGTGTGTGTGTGTGTCTCTGCAGTGCTTGTCGAACTATATGGAGCAGTTTGTTGGAACTGAGACGTCGGCGTGTTCACAGGGAGAAGGTTACTACTTCAAACCAGTATTCCTGCCCAGGTAACACACAGACACACACACAGACACACACACAGACACACACACAGACACACACACAGACACACACACAGACACACACACAGACACACACACAGACACACACACAGACACACACACAGACACACAGGTCCTGTTTAAGCTACCTACCTACTTGTATTGGTGTGAGATTCATCCCTCTCTCTTTTACCGTGTGTGTGCGTGCGCTTGCAGGAATCTGCGTCAGTTCCGGCGCTGGCAGCTGCGGCAGGTGGAGGCTCTGCGCAGTCGGCGCGAGCTGCGGGATCAGCTCGGTGTGGAAAGTGCCGGAAACCTCGACTGCAGGTTCAAACTCAATACACACAAGATGGTGTTCGTCATGAACTCGGAGGATTACATGTACCGCCGCGGGGCGCTCATCAAGGCCAGGAAGGTAGTGCACACTACATACTGCACACTACCACACTGTTACTCATACACAGACGGGCAGACAGAGAGGTAGACGGGCAGGGGGGTTGGAGAATGGGTTGGTGGACGGGTAGACGGGTGTATTGGTCTATCCGTCTGGTAGGCTAACGGAAGATGGACCTATAGACAGGTGGACAGGAAGCTCTTTGGTTACACAGATGGACAGACAGAGACGAGCGCACACTACTTGACAGTCAGACGGGCAGGCAGATGCTTGGACAGACAGACAGGAAATCACCTTTTGTCCTTTGTGTCTCATTCTTTACTTTTTTTTTTCCTTTTGTCTCTCTCCCTCAGACACACATTCGCGTGTCCCGGGTACAGCGCGAGCGTTTCTCCCGGTGGCACGGGGTGTGGCAGAACGAGCACGTCCCCCCGGCCGCCGCCCGCTCCGTCCACGCCTGGCTCCTTGGCGATGACCTCGACGACCTCCTCCCCTGCAAGACCACCTGCGTGGTGTCACAGGTCAAAGGTCAAACCGTCAATAGGTACCAGGTGCGGTACAGCAGCAAGGCCCCGGCTTCACCGTGATGCACAACGACCACGCCCTCATCACCCAAAACACACACACAAACATAAGTACACACAAACACGCACACGGAGAAGGACAGATGCGGCGTCGATGATGTAATCATGGTGTGGACTTGAACAGCCAATCGGATGTGAATGAATGAATGAATGAATGAATGAAAAAAAAATTTTTTGTTTTTTTCCATTGTAGTTTTTAGCATATGAAACCAGCCGTACGTGTGTGTGTGTGTGCGCGCGTGTGCTCTGTATGTGCACTTCTCTTGGGTATAAGTGAATGAGTGACGTCATCAGCTGGAGACTCGACACTTTGATGCTTTTGATCTGAATAATCATGTATCATATCGACTCTCAGAAATCATGCTTTTTTTTTTCTTTTTCTTTTTTCCTTTGATGTAATTTTTACATGTTAAAAACATGAGATGATGAAATCCAAGCGTTTTGCAGAGGAATGTATAACACAGATCCTGTATCAGTTATCTTGAAATAAAACAACCACGTTGTGCAGTTCTTACAAACACTGTGTGTGTGTGTGTGACAGTCACTAAGTGGCGCCACGTCCCCATTGGTCCCCCAGTACAGTGTTCTGTGTGTGTGAGAGAGAGAGAGAGACTTTGTGTTGGTTTGGTTTTAACCCTAGTGGCTGATAGATAGAGAGAAATAGAGTGAAGGAGCAGGAAGAGAAAGCTGTGAGTGTGTGTGTGTGTGTGTGAGTGTGTGTGTGTGCAGTCATGGACCTGCGCTCGGAGCTCCTCAAGTCCATCTGGTTCGCTTTCACGGCGCTGGACGTGGAGAAGAGCGGCAAAGTGTCCAAGTCTCAGCTGAAGGTGAGTACCAGAAGAACTAGAACCAGAGAGAACACAAAGCCATTGACAACACACACGCAGTGTGTATTTGTGCGTGTGCGCGCTTGATTGTGTGTGCATGGTGTGTAACTTTGTTAGTGATGGCAGGCCTTTGTTTCATAATATGACTTTGTTTTATTAATTTAGTGTAAAACCTTCTATATTTCTACAGCCTCATTTCCTGTGTGTGTGTGTGTGTGTGTGTGTTGGCTCCTTCACCACATGGTGTGCAGCAGCTGCTCAAATCTCATTTTAACCTACTATTTAAAAAATTTAATTAATAGAAGTGTCTCAAGTCATATTTAAGGAAAATGTTTTCTTGTTTTTTTGATTAAACAAAGTGTTAGACTCTCTACATCATACCAAGATTTTTTTTTCTTTTTTTCATCCATCATGTTTAAAATATTCAGAAAGGAAAGAGAAGGCTGCATGTTTTTTAGTTCAAAGGGGGGAAAATGTAAAATGAGAAATTCCCCGTAAGCTCTCCCAAACTACTGTTCTGTATCTGAGCACTGAGGTTCGTCAGAGGGGATTTCTTTATTTTTGTTTATTTATTTTTTTTAAATTGAATCAAAAAGGTGAGGGAGGAGGACGAGCACTACTGTAGCCGAGTGTTTAATCTCAGACAGGAGCGATAGAGATTTAAAACTGCAAAAACAAGTTGGATACAAAGTGTGTGTGTGAGAGAGAGAGTGTGTTAAAGCTGGTAGATTAAATCTGCGCACATATTGATCACACAGCAGGACACACTAACACTCTAACGGATGTTACACACCAGAGTCCTGTTATTAAACATTTCCACCCTGTTAAGTGAAGAAAACGTGTAAATAAAGAGACAGACTTCGTCTCTCGTTCCTCTTCTTTACTATTAAAGATAAAGACGGTGTATCGATGTTCTCGTGCTCTTCTGCCACTCAGAGTGTTGTTGTTCTCAGAAGATGTCCAAACAGCATGAAGACGTCTTTCAGGAGGCCCAGGGGTCGACCAGCCCGTGACTCGGTCTACTCCTGTCTATAAAACCCAGCTCTAATTCTGTTAGCTCGAGATCAGGATCGCTCACTGGGTGTTTCTGGGAAAAGCTGACAATACTTTGAAATCGTCCCTTCTAGGTTGATATCCCGGTTTGAGGAGAAGGAAATGACCAGTAGCCGGAATAACACATTGTAAACAAAATGAGTGTTCAAGTGCTTGTGATGAGACGAACCGTGATGAGACTCTTAGTCGCAGTAGAACATCTGAACGGTGCAAACATTTTAGAGAAGGCCGTACGTCTGGGAATGACGATCCCGCCGAGGTGGCTCGGAGCTCACTGCAGTCGATCCCTGAAAATCTTGAGGAAGAGACGCATCGGTCAGTGTCGACTGTGTACACACTCTCTCACCAACACCACCCGAACGTTATAGGAACTCGTCTGGGAGTTATCGCCCCATTCCCAGTACAGTCCTGAAAACATTTCCAGATGTTGAAGAAGTTCCTGGGAGGCCGGCGTCTTGAGAAAACGTTCTACCTTGATGGTGTCCGAGCTCTAGTGAAACCCTGTGATAAGTGCATTAGTGTATCAGGGGATTGTACAGAGAAATAAAGGGAGTTTTTACTCTCAGAACTGTCTTCTGTTATTCTGTACAAACAAAAGTCCTGCTTTGACTCGAACGCCCCTCGTATAATAACGTGTCATGGAACGTCTTTAGTGTGAAAATGTCGTGTCTGTGGTTAACAGCGCTGACAGTGAGAGCCGCTGTAGTAGACTGGTTAGAGAGGACAATGACGGGACGGAGCGTGAGCTCGAGAAGACAAAAGATGCATAGAGAGAGAGAGAGAGAGAATGGAAATGTGTGTTGTAGTTTGATTGTGAGAGCGGATGCTGATTGGTCCTCATTATGACATCATCAGTCAGTTGGGATTCAAATTTAGCTAGAGCGTAAAAACACAAATCTCAGAGTGAGAAAGGAATTGAGACTGGAGCAGGGCCGCGCCGCCGTGTCCACAATGTCTCCGTGATCACTAATCATAGATTTTAATTCTTTATCAAAACAAACGAACATAAAGCTGAACGACAGTGTAAACATCCAGATTGTAGGTTTGCAAGTTAAAAATTGTCATTTATTGAGTGTGTGAGCATGCTAATGCTAACGCTAACCTATCACTGTTAATAAAATTTCTAACTAGCATCCGGTTGTTATTCTGTTTGTTGTGCGTTGTCATAGCCGTAGGTTACTAATAGTGGAACGCAGTCATCGTGGCGATCCTTCTCCTGAAAGATGTGCAGCGCCCCGTCTCCTTCGCCTGGCGTCTCTGGTCTTCACTGTAACGTGTCTGAACTGATTTTGATTTAATGTTCTGTCGTCTCCTCCCAAACTAATGTAGCGCTGTCCTGTCACGCTGACGGAAGACTTTTAAGAAAATGTCATTTTTAAAAATCAATTTCAACTGAGTTTCAGGCGTCAGTGTGAAGCCACCGGATGTGGTGATGCTTCTCAGCTTGTGTGTGTGTGTGTTGATCAGATAACACACAGAGCACCATCTTAGACTGAAGTCAAAATACAGAAGAAATTCTGAAACCGTCAGAAACACTAAGCCGGGGTTCAGCTGCAGATTGGTTCGATCTGTTCATTGCTGAGCTTTCATTGAGAAACATTTCTGTGTGTGTGTGTGTGTGTGTGTGTGTGTGTGTGTGTGTGTGTACACACACTTGGGTTAGATGTGAGTTAAACATGAGGCTAAATCAGTACATTATTACTTTACCTGGAAGCCAAAACACACAGAACTGCTCCCTGATGCTGAATTAATTGAGATGTTTGTTTAAAAAAACAAACGGATAATTCAGGCTTCACGCACACCAGTGCATCCTGGGTAATTATTTATAAATCATCACTTTGATGGACATTGTGATTGAAGTGTGTGTGTGTGTGTGTTGTGTGTTTGTAGCCCCATGTATCCATCCAATCACACCCACGTGAGCCGAGTTGGTTCTGAGAATAAAAACTGAGAGTGAGTGAGTGTAAAGCCGCGTAACCCCGCTGTCTTCATGCTGCGAGTCTCAAATCTGATCGCTCACCCGAACCACAGCGTTGGTGAAGGTGAGGCGACCTTAAAATATCTTCGTCCTGAGACAATGATGTGTTTGTTAAAAAAAAAAAAAAACAAGACGCAGTAGCAGAGCTCCTAATACCTGAGCTACAGAGTGGAATCACTTCCTGTGATGTTCTTCAGACGTGAGAGCTGGAACTCAGCCTTGTCTGGATGGGATTGTTTTTTTGTTTAGTTTTTTTAATTGTGTTCGGTGAAATGATGTCCTGTCAGTTTATCTGTCGAATTCTGAATCTGTCTGTTTTTATAGACACACAGGTGTCGATCTGTTAACATGAGACGTAGGAATAACTCCAAGTGATGTGCTGTCGCTCTCTGTCTCTCATTATGTCTATCTGTCTGTCTTCCTCTCACTATGTCTCTCTCTGTCTTCTATCATCTCCTGAGAGTTAAAAAAAAAAAAAAAAAAACACTTCTGAAACCTGACCTTTTAAGAAGGTTTTAAGAAAGTTCTTGAGCTCCTGGCACAAGAAGAACTGTTTTGGTAATGTGACCTACTACTGATCCACTCTGGCCACACCCCCTACAGTAAATGTGTGCTCAGATTCATCACCTCAAGCCTCAACTGATTAATCAGAGCTGTGTGTATGTGTGTTTAGGTATAAATCTGTAGATTATAAGGTTTGTGATGTCACCGTAGTGGAGGGTGTATGTGACCTCTGGCAGCGGGCTGAGAATCGAGCCTTGAGGAACACCACTCACACAATCTGATCATTGTTCATTCTAGGCTCTGTCTCATCATCTCTTTCTCTCTCTCTCTCTGTGTGTGTGTGTGTGTGTGTGTGTGTGTGTGTGTGTGTGTGTGTGTGTGTGTGTGTTTTTTGTGCTTTAGGTTCAGTCTCTCAATCTGTCTACAGTGAGGTGTGTTTGTGTGTGTTTCAGTTCTGTCTTGTATGTGTGTGTTTGTTTCTTTTTTTTTTTTGTCAGAGGTTCTGTCTCATAATCTGTGTGTATGTGTATGTTTTCTAGGTTCTGTATTTAAATTTGATCTTGTGTGTGTGTTTCAGTTCTGTCTTGCATATGTGTGTGTTTGTTGTTGTTTTTGGTCTGTGATTGTGTGTGTGTTCTAGGTTCTGTTTCATATTATTTATTTTGTGTTTGTGTGTTTCAAATTCTATCTTGTATATGTGTGTTTGTTTCTGTTTTTTTTTTTTTTTTTTTCAGGTTCTGTCTCATAATATTGTTTGTGTGTGTGTGTGTTTTCCAGGTTCTGTTTCATAATATTGTTTCTCTGTGTGTGTGTGTGTGTGTGTGTGTGTGTGTGTGTGTGAGAGAGAGATCAGGTTCGGTTTCGTAATATTTATTGTGTGTGTGTGTTTGTGAGTGTTCCAAGTTCTGTTTCATAATATTAATTTTATGTGTGTGTTCCATGTTTGGTTTCATATTGTGTGTGTGTGTGTGTGTGTGTGTGTGTGTGTGTGTGTGTGTGTGTGTGTGTGTGTAGTTTTTCAAGGTTCGGCTTCATAATATTTATTGTGCGTGTGTGAGTGTTCCAAGTTCTGTTTCATAATAATTATTTGTGTGTGTGTGTGTGTGTGTGTGTGTGTGTGTGTGTGTGTGTGTGTGTGTGTGTGTGTTCCAGGTTCTGTCTCATAATCTGTGTACAGTGCTGTGTATCCCTCATGACCCGGCTGCTCTGGAGGAACATTTCCGTGATGATGACGACGGGCCGGTGTCCAGTCAGGGCTACATGCCGTACCTCAACAAGTACATCCTGGATAAGGTACCACCTGCCTCTCTCTCTCTCCTCCTGATCTGTGACTCATCCTGAGAAGTGCACTAGGGCCTGAAAGTCTGAGCGCTCTACTACTTACACTGTCCCTCTTTCTCTTCCTTTTTCCTCTGTAGCTCTATTGCACAGCTGCGATCCCGAACGTCACGTGTCGTTCTTTCTGATTTCTTACTCAAATGTTTGTGTTTGAACTGAAAACTTCTGTGTCTGAACGCTGGACTCTAAATCAGAGCTTTTCACCCTCTTTACAGTCGGGCAGAATTTTTAACAATAAATTCAACATCCCTGTCTCCTCTATCAACGATTATATTTGAATCAAGTGACTGAAAACACACACCAGGACCGACACCAGAACAAACCGGACCGTTTTCTAAAAGCTCAAATGAATCCAAACATCTTATGACCCAAAAAAAATTAAATATACACGACTGACTCACACGACACAGAATGTCTACCGAGTCGAAAAATGAATCAAACTACCCATGGAGTCAAATAAATACTTTGCTCCATGACTGAAGCTGAATCTAATTGTATGTAATCTAAACTAACTCCTGACTCTAATGAAATACTCAAAAGAATTTGAATATTTACTAATGACTCAAATGAATCATAATGTCTACCCGTGTCTGATACGAATCCCAATACTCCTGACTCCAATGAATCAAATAATTCACTACTGACCCACAGTACTCACATTCATTATGAAAACAAAAAGCAAACACATGCTTCTGACTCAAAAGAATCAAAACATAAATCACTGGTTGAATTGATTAAACATTTATTAATGACTCAAAGGAATCAGAATGTCCACTACTGACTCAGAAGGATTATAACGTTTACTAATGACTAATGACTCCCAATCGCACTGGCTGAAATTAATCAAAAATCAATCAGTGACTCAAAAGAGTCAGAATATTTACTACAGTACAGCCTCAGATAACATATATTACTCACTGAAATTAATCTGATGCAGCTGAGCCAATAACTCAAATGACTCACACTGACTCAGGAGAATCATAACATACATCACTGGTTGAAATTAATCAAAACATTTATTACTGACTCAAAATATTATATAAATTATATTATATACCACTGACTCAAAGTAATAAAGGAATATGCTAATAGCTATTAAAAATCCAAATCTATATGACTGGCTGAAATTACTAAAAAGCCTATTAATGACTCATATATAATAAATATATATTACTGATTAAAAAGAATCAGAACATATACTCCTGACTCAAAAAAATCAGAATGTTTACTACTGACATAAAAGGATCATAATGTATATCACTGGTTAAAATTGATTCAAACATCTACACGCTTACTACTAACTAAAAAAAACTAAAGAATCATAACATCTAATACTAATAGGTTTATCATTTGATTGTTTGTGTTCATAGCTGAGTGTGTGCATTAACTGTGTGTGTGTGTGATTTTAGGTGGAGGAGGGCAGGTTTGTGAAGGAGGACGTGGATGAGCTCTGCTGGACTCTCACAGCCAAGAAGAACTACAGGCCGAAGGGGGACAGCATCCTGCCTCAGAAAGACGCCTTCCGGCTCTGGTGTCTCTTCATCTTCCTCTCGGAGGATAAATACCCGCTGGTGATGATCCCTGATGAGGTGAGACACATCAGGCTACAAACTCGATAATGAAATAATAACGCAGCTAATTCACATGCTACAAGCTCAAAGTTGGCTAAATTCGCTGTGGTTAATTGTGAAGCAGTTCAGGAGTTCTACCTGATATGTTTAGTTATTTGTGGTTAGTATAGCACAGTGGTTCTAGCTGCAGTGGTGTGTGTGTGTGTGTGTGTGTGTGTGTGTGAGTGTTAAGGCGTTTCTGAAGCCTAACCTCAGGGTGTGCTGGGACAGGAAGTAAGAAAGCGCCATAAGACTTCAGGGTTTTGAAATGTGCTGGTGCCACAGTTTTATCTGCAGTGTGGTTCAGGGGCTCTTTTTTTTTCTCCTTTTTCAGTTTAGTAATAAAGTGGGTGAAGATAACGGTAAGTAAAATGTGTGAGAGATTCATTACAACCGATATCCCATGGCTGGAACGGCTAGTGGAAAAGCGAGCTAGTGAGTTAAAGCTAACAAAAGGTGAGGAAAACACACGTGCCATGTAAAAACTAAATATAAAATGAAATAAAAACGCTAATCTAGCAAGTCAAGGAAAAGCTAACTTGGGTAACGATCACTTACCTAGTAAATGTTAGATACCCTAGCAACTAAAAGGTAATCTAGTAACAGAAAGTGGCCTCAACTGAGCCTACCGCTGTGAAACCTCAGCTAGCAAATCTTCCGAGTGATTTATAGGTGATAGATGAGGTTATCTGGAAGTTGAGTCATGTCAACTGGACTTCTTTCTCATTAGGTTGATGCTGTACGTGTCATTAGTCATCCAAGTAGTTTCTGAAGTCTGACGGGGCTATGGGAAATGTTTCTACCTAATAAGAAAGAAGTCCAGTTGACATGACTCAGCTTCAGCTAGCCTAGTGAGAAAAAGCTATTTTTTAAGAGACAGCGAGTCAAATTAAAACAAACCTGGCGTGTGTAGAGTGCAAGATAACTTCTGAAGTAAAGGCTCAGCTAATGACTGACAACAAGTGAGCAAAAGTTATTGTTTCATGAGAAAGCTAACCTAGTGAGGAGGAAAAACAGCTTAACATGTAAAACTAGCTGCCGAGCAATGCAATCCAGAAAGGGAACATAGCGATGCTAACGTAGTGAGCGCAAAAAAAGCTACTGGGCAGAAGCGCAGGTGTAAAGCTAGTTACTAAATTCTGAAGGTAGTAAATTCCCAATAGCATAACTAGGTGGTGAATGTCCTGTTTGCTAACGGTCTCTTAACAGAAACTCGTGGATGGGGGGGTCAGTGGGTCGAGCATTTGCTGTGTGTGCGCCAAAATTGTGGACCTCACTTCCACTTGATATACAATTAATAACAGGCCTGGGCCTCTTAAATCTAGAGTCAAGACACATTTGTTTACTTTGCATATCATTCAGACTAGAGTATGATCGTTTTATCTGCCGGTTTTATTCCTCATTTTTACGTTTTATTTTAACCTTGTAAAGCACTTTGGGCAACTGTCAGACTTGGATCTACTGAAAGCATGGTCCAAACAAACTCCCTAGCTAACTTCAGAGAAAATGTTATATTTTAAAAGATATTCTAACTCAAAGAAAGCTAACTTTAGAGAAATGTTCAGTAGATAGAATCTGTTTATCTATATTTAGATTTCGCTAGCTGTATATCGCTGAAAGCTATACTACTAAGTGAAAGCTAACCTAGCTACTGAAGTTTCCCAGAACAGGTTTTTTTTTTTTTTTTTTTGCGGGGAAAAGAATTTGTGTTTGTTGTTCAGCTCTGGTGACGCATGGATTCCGCAAAACCTTCAGCAAAGTAGCGTAGAGTAATCAGAAGTACTTTTTTTCCTGTGTTGCTTCAGTTTTAAATTCAGTCTGAGAGAGACCGTCTCTCCGCTGTGTCTCATCCCAATGCCTTTATTGCTGCAGAGTTTTGCATTTGCGTTATAACGTCTGAGGTTGTGCATTTTATCTAACAGAGTTCAACATCTGCCCTTAGACTTCCATTTTAAATGAGGTAGTTGAGATGTGAATAAACACACACTGTGTCCTCTTCTCAGTGCAGGAGCCCCTGGCACGGTGTCCCTGTGCAGTGTTGTTAAACCTGCTATACAGTAGACACACTGTAATGGACTTGGGCTTTAACTCAAACAGCAGCTCTGTGGTGTACTGAATGTAAATGTGTGTGTGTGTGTGTGTGTGTGTGTTAGTTGCACGACCTAAGCACAGAAAATAAGGTCGACGTTTTCTTCTCTCTTTTTCATGCTTGCACTCTTTCCGCTTCTCTTTCCGTGAGGTTACAGTTTGGTTATTTCCTGTAGGCAGCGTGGCATTTAGCAGTTTCATTTGCTGCAAGAGGGAGAGGTGTGTGTGTGTGTGTGCGCGCGCATGTGAGAAAGTAGTTGAAATTTGTGTTGCATAATAATTTTGCATAGTTACATTTGTTCAGATCAGTTTTTACTATCGTCCCACGATGCATCTGAGCACACGCTGTCCACGCTGCATACGCAGTACTGCACAGTTCCCTGTCGATCAGGTACCCGACATGATCCAGTACCGTGTGGTATGTGTATAAGACTGCTGCGTTTTCAGCCTCACCAGTTCCTTTCATATTAAATCATGCTTAAAAAGTCAGCAAAGGTCACCAGACGGTGTCCTCGACTAATCTGCAAATGCCATGAATAATCATATTATATTGTTTATATATCAAAATGTCCTGCACGAATAAGGAAGAGTTTCTGAATATGACTAGAATAAAATAGAATTAAACTTACTGTTATTACTCTAAACTGCACTAAGGAGAAAGTTTAAAGCCTAGAACAGGGACATGAGTGCGTGGACAAGCAACACTCAGTGATTAGTTATGGAGAACATTGGTGATGACTGACTGGTCATCTGGAACAGTAAATGATCAGTAATGACCAGCCGGTGCTCGTCAGTGTCCTCAAGAATCAATTACTGAACAATGATGATCAGTGATTGAGATCGATGATGATGATCGATCAGAACAGTGGTGATCTTAAAACCCCTAAAACCGATCCGTGTCAGCAACACAGCACAGGTCAGTGACAGTTTAAAAGAATGTATGTGCTTCTGTGGAAGCCGTGCTGGTGTGTGTTAAGGGGGAGGCTTCAGACAACAAACTGTGTATTGGTTTTTTTTTTTCTTTTTAATATGTCAGATCGAAGGTAAGTTATCATTAGTTTTATAAAGGGTTCATTTTAAAACTATTAGAATATGGGAATGACGTCGCAAAAATGTAGAACTCACAAAATGAATATATTATTATTATTATTATTACTATTATTATTCATATCATAGAAACAACTGAAAACAACCAGAAAAAACATGTGGTCATGTGAATCTGTGCTATTTCTTTGCCTATGTGGCCCATTTTTTTGTTTATTTGTTTTGCTCAGTCATGTTTGTATAATTGGTTAAAATAAAATACAATTGAGTTCTCATATTGCCTACGTTGTGCTGAAAAAAAAAAAAGGATCTCTTACTCTGCAAAATCTTGAGGCCTACAGTATATATACAGTATGTTTATTAAATAAAATAGCAAAACAAAAAAAATGGCTAAAATGCTTTAAGGTTTTAAGGACTATGGAGAATGTTGATCACTTATTGGACCTTAGGGTCAAAGGTTATCACTGGTTGTTGGACTATAAGGACAATCCTGATCACTGATTGGGTCTTGAGCAAAATGGTCTGGTTGTTCAGAGCAATGGTGATCACAGATTGGTCCAAACCCATAATGATTAATGATTGGTTATTAAGAGCAATGATGACCACTTGTTGGTTGTTGACAACAATAGAGACCACGGGTTGGTCATTGAGTCACCTTTTATTTCTGTCAGTGTAGAAGGACCAGAATAGATGCGTCACTGACCAGATATTTAAAGTTGTGAGTAACTGAGGTGCTTCAAAGCTTGCGTAAACCCCACTCTAAGAGATCCAGTATTACACCACTAGTCACTGCTCTAGACTGACCCATCACACAAATACTGCATATGAGGAGTGTGTTAGGTGTTTCTTCACACTTCCAGATGTTATGTAGTTGTTGTGTTAAAGACTGCTCACCACAGCTCCAGTATGCAGCTACTAGACTTTTTCATTCTCAGTTTCTAGTTTTGATGTTATTTTTGCTCTAACATATACCCATTAACCCACACTGGCACTCTCCCAGCTCTAGTCCAACGTGAGATGGTTCCCAATTGCATTTAGAACTATCTAAACTTGGGTCAAGTACCTTTTATTCTAGCTCTACTGATTTCTATTTCACAATCAGTGGTGCCCCTTCAAGCATGTAATAATGAACAGTAATGAGTGTAGACACTTTCTTATCGCATGTCTTGCTCGGCAGTAAAGATGTCATGTGGATGTGATGTGGTAATAGTTGCCGCACCACATGAGAAAAGTGCTACAACACATTCTAACACTGTGCCCCTTTAGGTGGAGTACCTACTGAAGAAGCTGTGCATGGCCATGAGTGTGGAGCTGAACTGTGTGGAGCTGGAGGACTTTATTTCCCAGGATTCCATTCAGCAGAACGGTTTCAGCGTGTGGTCGTTCCTGGAGATGATGAATTCCGGGAAGCTCACCAGAGGACTTACCAAGGAAACGATCAGCATGGCCATCGAGGAAGTGTATCGAGAGATCGTGGGAGACGTGCTGAAGGAGGTAGAGTCCAGAGGCAAAACTGCTGTAGTTGTACTTTTGTGTCAGGGAATAGACTTTCTCATAGCGGTGATGGTGGTAATGAACACTGGGAGATGGGGAACCTGTGAACCTGTAATAAAAAATTGAGGAAAGTACATGAGAAACTAGGGGATTGAAATGTATGGAATTTATTGAACTGTAGAGCTAGTGGACTGGGAGATGAGGAAGATATGAAAGTGAGAAACTTGGATACATTACGAATCAAGGGACGTCTGAAGCACTGTGAGCGATCTGGGACAATTCAGTGGAGAAATCCGCTTAATAAATTACATTACGTTTACAAAAGCAGGGAAGACTCTGGTCCGTCCTCTTGTTGTACAGGAATGTGGACGTGGAAGAGCACTGCAACGTAATGTAATCTCAGTTAAAGTGTGTATTATATGTTTCAGGGCTACCTATGGAAGAAGGGTCAGTTGAGGAGGAATTGGACGGAGCGCTGGTTCACACTTAAGCCGAGCTCCCTGGACTACTACGTCAGTGAGGACCGCAAGGAGCGCAAGGGAAACATCACACTGGACACCAACTGCTGCGTAGAGGTATGTGTGGTCTCGTCCTATATGGCAGTTTAAGTCCTGTGGCTACCTTCTATCTCAACAAACTGAAGATATACATTGCATTTTCGGGTCAACAAATAAGCGGGAAAAAAATGTAAAGCTTGATGTGTTTGGAAGTAAACGTAAAGGTGGATTTAAAGGTAGACTTGATGGTAGACTAGGTGTTGGATCAGCCCTTTCCATGCGTGTTCTGCAGGTTCTACCAGACAGAGATGGGAAGAGGTGTATGTTCTGTCTGAAGACCATCTCCAAGACGTTCGAGCTCAGCGCCTCAGACACCAAACAGCGTCAGGAGTGGACAACAGGTCAGCGTCCTTCACTCCACTCTCCTCATCTTACTGCTCATTTTGACTTTTTAAGCTCAACCGCTAATTTAAACACTTGTCTCAGTTCAAATGACCAAAAATGTGTGATGATATAAGATTTTAAGGTCTACAGCGTCAAGCTTAAAAAACAAAAGAGAAAAAAAAATTGTTGTTGTTTTTGGGAACAGAGAATGAAATTGGGTGGGGTGAGACACTTGGGAGTGTGGATTTTGTGTACTGTATATACGGCAAAGGGTGTGAGTGTTAAGACACGTCTAGTGTTAAAGTTTACGTGGTCTGTTGCTTAAGCGCTGTGTGCAGTTTGGGACGTGTCCACAGTGGATTTAAGAGGTTTGTGATTAGGTGTTTATGCGGCCTTAATGAGGAGGACAAAACTCCACCATGGACTTACGGATTCACCAGAGTTTCATGTAGAATGTAGCACTAAATATCTGCTCAGAGGACTTTATACCCAAGTCTGGTTTTATGTAAAAGTCTTTGATATGGTCAGAAGATTCGGTCAGCCTTGTTTGACGCTGTAGCTATTTATAGCCGCGTGACTGTTTATAGCACACCGCTGTGGAAAAGTAATGACTCATAATGCCACTATCCGGTGTCACCCAGGAGAAGACAGGTTCCCTTTTGAGTCTGGTTCCTCTCAAGGGTTCTTCCTCATGTCATCTCAGGCCCCGGCTTGCTCATTAGGACCCAGGTCTAACGCTATTACCTTTGAGATACCTCTGCATTTGTGAGAGACGGGATTCGACTAGGCAGTTTAGGCTCAAGGGCCTTGTTTAGCGGCAGCTTGATGATGCTTTAAGATCATGACCTTCCGGTCAGCTGGCCAGTGATGTAACCATAAAGCTACAACTGCCCCATTGTGTGGTTTGGGACACGTCCACAATAGACTAGTTAGGAACAGAGTGCTAGGAACGGCGATGACTGAGATGTCTGTGATGGTGTTTAGGTGGCCCCTGAAGTTAAGTAGGGTGCGGTTTGGGACGTGTCCACAGTGGACTGACGCAGGACGTTGTGTTTGGTCCCCCAGCGATCCAGACGGCGATCCGGCTCTACGCAGAAGGGAAGTGCTCCCTGCATAAGGAGCTGAAGCTGAAGCGGCGGGAGCAACGTGAGCGCAGAGAAAGGAGGCGGGAGGAGAAGGAGCAGGAGCTGCAGCACCTCCACCTGCTGCAGGAAGAACGCGAGCGCAAGAACGCCGAGCTGGAGCTGCTGAAGGAGGCGCAGAGACAGGCGCAACTACTGCTGGAACAAGAGGAACAGCGGAGACGCGAGCAACACGAACAGCTCCAACAAGCTCTGGAGCTCCAGCTGAGGGAGGCGCAGGAGGTACGGGCAGGTCGCTGGTTAGGATGACTGTGTCTGGTATATGACTGTACAGCCGTAATAGGAGACTGTAAGGGCTCTCGTGTGTGTGTGTGTGTAGGCTCGTGTGTTTATGCAGGCTGAGATGGCCCTGAAGGAGGAGGAGGCGGAGCGTCAGAGGAGGCGGATTCGAGAGCTGGAGGAGCTGCAGCAGAGGTTAGAGGAAGCACTAAGGCAGGAGATCAAAGCGAGACAGGATGAAGAGCAGCACCGATACAAACAAGCCAGGTACACACACACACACACACACACACACACACACACACACACACACACACATACTGACAACGCAGATCTGAAAAGCTATAAGGGCTTGATGCATGGATTACAAATGCAGCATGAGTTCCGTTATAAAGCATTTACACAACGTTCATCAGGAAGTGACCAGAGGAAGTGCTGATCTCTCTCTCTCTCTCTCACACACACACACACACACACACACACACACATACACACACACACACACACACTATTTTCAGGTGGTGAAAGTGTTGAAAGCAAAACATGAAAGTTATGATGAAGATGGTGATTGTACAGGTTGTGTTAATGTCAGTGGAGTCTCTGATGAATTCAGAATATAAAACGGATGTTAACTAACAGTGAGGAGATGGAGGAAGGGGGCGGGGCTTACAGGATGGCACAGAGATAAAGAGGAACTAAGAACACTTGTTTATTTTTAGGTAATAAAATAGTACAACTGTAGTAAGATGTGTATCTTTTGTGGAAAATGTGTAGAAATAGGAGGAATAATAACTGATAATTGATAACTGATGATGGTAATAGTGGTGTAGATGGGGATCATGGAAATTATTGTGTAATAACTGGCTTTATAACAGGATTCTGGAGAAGGTAGAGCAGATGGTGATGGTAGTGGCGGTGATGGTGTGATGATGATGATAATGGCAGTAGTAGTGATGGTGGTGGTGATGATCATGGCAGTTGAGGTGGTGATGGTGGAGGTGGTTGTGATAGTGGTGGTGATGTTAATGGTAGTATTGGTGATGGTGGTGGTGCCATGGTAGTTGTGGTGGCGATTGTGGTTGTGATGGAGGTGATAATGGTGGTGGTGATATTGGTGATGGTGGTTTTGGTGATGGTGGTGGTAATGGCAATGGTGGTGGTGGCGGCAGTGGTGATGGTGATGTTGGTGGTGGTATTGGTGATGGCGGTGGTGGTGCTGGTGGTGATGATGACAGTGGTGGTAGTGATGACGGTGGTGATGTTGATGGTGTTATTGGTGATGGTGGTGGTGGTGCTGGTGGTGATGATGACAGTGGTGGTAGTGATGACGGTGGTGATGTTGATGGTGTTATTGGTGACTGCGGTGGTTGTGCTGGCGATGGTGGTGGTGATGTTGATGGTGGTGCTGGCGATGATGGTGGTATTGGTGATGGTGATGGCTATGGTGGTGGTATTGGTGATGTTGGCGTAATGCTGATAATGGTGTTGGTGTCGATGATTATGATGATCGTGCCGATGATGTTAATGAATGATGGCCTAAGTGTTAATGCAAGTTGCTGGAAGGGGAAGCGCTGATGATGTGGATGATGATGTGGATGATGATGTGGATGATGATGTGGATGATGATGATGATGATGGTGATGAGTATGACGATGACTCTGCAGGTTGCTGGAGGAGGAGGAGGACAAGATGAAGTCTCTGATGACTCTGCAGGAGGAGCAGGAGGAGTTCATTCAGAGGGAGCAGAAGGAGAAGCAGGAGCTCAAGCAGGAGATGGAGAACAAAACACGAGCGCTGGAGGAGGCGCAGAAACAGCTGGAGGAGATCAGAGCTAACAGACACAGGGTCGAGCAGGATGTGGTGGTCAGTACACACACACACACACACACACACACACAATTTAGATTTATTTAGTTATTCTTAGGTTCATCATTTGATTGTTTGTGTCCATAGCTGAGTGTGTGCATTAACTGTGTGTGTGTGTGTGTGTGTGTGTGTGTGTGTGTGTGTGTGTGTGTGTGTGTGTGTGAGTCAGGCTGCTCAGAGGAAGCTCCGGCAGGCGAGCACTAACGTCAAACACTGGAACGTACAGATGAATAGACTGATGCATCCTATTGGACCAGGAGGTAGTGGTGTGTATATATGTGTGTGTATGTTATATGGGCGGGGCGGGGCGGATTCAAAGACTACATATAATTTACACATAATTAAATATAGGATTGCTGTTTCTTTCTGCATTCAATTAAACTCGTAATTCCCGACCTCCAGCTTGGGAAAAAACAAACAAACACAAAAACAACCCTTGACTCTTAGTGTTCCGTACTAAGGCTACTTACCTGCAGGTTTTGGAATGAGGAATGAAACCAGAGAACCCGGATGAAACCCAGACCCCCCTCACTCTCTCTCTTTACATGGACTCAAGCTTCCGTACCTCAGTATCGAACCAACGATCCTCTGATTTTACTTGACAAGAAAACCATCTTTAGCACCCGTCTCTCTCTCTCTCTCTCTCTCTCTCTCTACATCTCACATTTCCTGTGAAGCTTAATTGGACTTGATGATTGAATGACTGCAATGATATTTTTGCTCTAGAAGTTCATTAGATATATTTATTATCTTGGTTTCTGTTTTTCTCAGACGTTAATAGATTTCAACACATTTCTGTCTTCCTTCTCCTCTTTTCCTCCCTTATTTTATTTCCGTTCCTTCCTCCTGCCTTCCATCCTCCCTTCTTCTCCTTCCTTGTTTGGTCTCTTCATCCCTTCTTTCCTTCCTTCCTTCCTTCCATCGATCATTTCTTTCCTGCACCAGCTGTTTTAAATCTCCTCCGCTTTGATAGATGGAAGTGGAGATTTGCATGAAGTGTTTTGAAGTGTGTGTTAAATCCCTGGTGTGTTTTTTCAGAGAAGCGGTCGTCCACAGGAGGCTACTCCAGTTTCCGCATCCCGCCGCAGAAGGATCCGGCGCTGCGGCTCAGACGGACCAGCAGCGAACAGGACGAGGAAGGCAAAGAGAACACGGCGGAGAACCGACTCTCAAAGGCCTCCAACGGAACCATGGACACACACTGAGGAGCGGGGCTGACCGAATCCATCCCTCGGGGTCAGTTTTCACTGGCAGGATGCTGACTGGTGTGACCAATGATCACAAATATACATATGAAAGAGAGAGAGAGAGCGAGAGCGAGCACTACTGAAGCCATCACTTCAGCAGCGCGACTCTCCTGAAACCCCACGGACTCACAGTGACTTACCTCAGTACTTAACGCTTTCTTTAAGATGCATTTAATGCAGAAAGTCCAGAATTAAACACGGCTCCTGTGTTAACTGTACACACACGTTTTTCATCCTGAATTTTGCTTGTAGACGTACACATGATGTAGATTATGTACACATGCTGATTCCACTCGTTTTGGTGAGACTCGGCCTCGTCGCACTTCATGAGGTGGCGACGTTCTGCTATCCTCCACGAACAACCTGATGTGGAGCAAACGGATGAGGTTTCAACAAGTGTGGAAAAGTTGGTTTCCTTCATGGTTAACACAGATCCCTCATGTATTACTAGCATGCTAAACTTTTTTATCCCTCAGTTTATTTTTGTAAAATGTAAAAAGTCAAGCATTTCCTTTTCCCCTCATGGTCTACGGTACGTTTCATCCTCCAGTCGGCATGGCAATGATCATGAAATTTCAACAGCGCCACCTACAGCACGGGAGCACTCATCATTAGTTCATAAAGATTCAGTGAATAAGCTCAAGAGAGTGATTTCATCTTCATCTTTCTACACCTCAGTGTGATTGAGTGTGCGGAGGCCTGACGTGTGCTTGTAAACAAAGCTGATGTTTATTCTGTATTCCACATTACGTTTTTGTTTGCTTCATCTGCATGTAAAGGCTACGTGTATAATAAAATCACCATGATGCACAAAACCAGGGTCTCAAGTGAAGACACACACAAACCCACCACATGCAGAGTTACCAGTAATACCAACACACAAGACAAAGCCGAAGGGGCTCTGTGTTTTCTTCTTGTTCAGATTTGAATCTTGAGTTGCAGGACGCAGAAGGAAACACGCTGAAACTCTGAAGCCATTGTGGTTTCTGCACTTCCTGCTAATGCTGCAGAAAACAAGTCAAAACCGTGCACACTCCTGTCGCGCTCTCTCTCACACACACATGCACACGCAGTGGGGTAAAATCTTGGGTTTTAGTAAAATCTTGGAATAATTTTGACACTTGCCTTGGGTGAGTGATGTCGAAGTCAGTAAATCTTTTGATGCATAAGGCTTAGGTGTAAAGAAAATAAATATGAACAAAAAAACTTTATCATTTAATTACAATCTCCTTTTAATATTCAGACTTTAACTTTAAGTTATATAGAATGTATAACTATAGAATTGCACACCCATAATATTTACAACAGTAGATAAAGAGCCTGGAAGCAGTATTTGTTGGTTAGTTCTTGTACACCAGAGGGCGCTGTTATACCACAGCTCGGTTTACTTAACTCCTTTGTAACCATGGAATCAACAAAAGATATTAAAATGAAATAAAAAATACAAATGTTAGCTGTATGAACACGAATTTACTTTAAGGTTAATGATCCCTCATTCCACTTACCTACCTCATATCTTCTTCATTAATCTATTTTATTTATTTGGTTTTAATGTTTTTTAAGTTGGTAATATTCAGTTTATCCTTGAATCCTTAAATAGCTTTTAATCACTAATTTTTGTATTAATGATTAAACAGCAATGGGATGTTTTAAGACGCTGGTGCTAATCAAAACTCTTGCTAACGAAAATATCCCGTTCCAGTTTATGCGCTGTGCGCATGCGCGGTGTTTTCTAGCCGATAGTAGCTTAATACCAGTAATACAAATGAATGAAAAGGAAGCAAAATAAAGAATATTGTGCTTTGAAATAAAAATCAATAAACCACAACGTCGTGCTAAAATCTTGGTGTACATTTTAATTTAATCAAATAATTTATAGCTCAGAATTTTCTTAAAAGTACATATTTTAAAACAAATAAAAATGTTTGATAAAATCATGTATACTATCTTAAATAACGTTTTTCCCTTTTTATTATCAATCAATATAAATATATATTTATTAATTAAATTATTTTTTTTTTTACCCGGAAGTAGTAGCTATTTACATCCGGAAGAGGCGCCGCTGTCCTGAAGGCAGACCGCTACAGCAGAAATGGCTGCGCAGCTGAGCCGGGTTTGGTCGGGTCTGTGCCGGGCTCGGATACATTCGGCCCACCTGCGGCGCTCGGTGACTCAGAGCCGGACCTCCAGCGCCGCCGGAGCCGCGAGCGTGACGGATCTGCAGCCGGCGGTGACGCACGAGGACGAGAGCCACGGGCACGCAGAGGTCAACCCGTTCGACAAGGTGCGCGCGCGTGTTACCGTAAACAAGCCTGATCACCGACACCGGGGCTCGCGCTGCATGAGCTTAACGTTCGGAGGGATTGTTTAAAACTGTCTGTGTGTGTGTGTGTGTGTGACGTCATTGCGTCTCCGAATGCAGGGACGGAAGCGCACACATCAGGGGGCAAATACTTTTGCACCCAGCCCCACAGGAGTCCGTTAAAGCTCTCTTTAAGGTCGCACTCTTCTCTCAGCACGTGATTAGCTGCCGAGTCCTGCGCTCTAATTGGTCAGAAGGTGTTAACGCGCTCGCGGTGATGTGTGATCGTTTCCATAGTAACACCTCATTCACAGGAGTTCGTTCATTCCTTAACCCGGATCCACAGAGTCTGTGGTCCAGCATCACGTCTTAACCTCGTGCAAAAGTTTGTGCTCCCATGGTGTCTAGGCGACGGAAGGATCAAACAAAACAACTCGGCATACGAATTAAATCCGTCCATAATGTGAAACACATGTTCCCATAGGAACTAATGTAAATGCAGACAATGTGATCCAGCCACCCAAAAATATCCCCAATATTACCAGTTTCCCACACTGTAATCATATTATAATTTGTATGCCTGGGTAGCGCTGTAGTTACTTCTTGATTTATGAAAAATGTGCAGATTCTCACACACTAAATGTCACGTTGGAATCAGTGATGCTTCCTAAAGCCGTATTTGGATGGGATTCGATATTAAATGCTTTATGAGGCATGTATGGATGCTTCAGAAAACAAACTTTATATGAGGGTGAGTCCAAAATGATCTGGCTGTAGAATTTAATTAAATGAACTTTCAGAAAAGATAAATACACAATGTTTCAACATAATCTCTTTGCTTTTCAATACGTTTTGTCCATCTGTCCACAAGCTTTCGTATTCCTTCATTAAAACTGTTTTAGGCTGAGCTGCGAGCCGCAATGCATCGCTGTCTTGACTTCTACATCAGAAGTGACTCGTAGTTCTGCTTTCAGGGGACCGAACAGGTGAAAGAGTGAGATCAGGACTATAGTGAGGTCACTTTAACACCTCAGTGTCGACAGTGAGGACAGAAGTGTGCAGGCGTACATCATCACATGATCACGACGCCCACGGATAGAGGCCCTCTGTGTGTTTAATCCAAGTTTATCTTCTATACCACTTTATCCTGTATTCAGGGTCGGGGGGGCCTGGAGCCTGGAGGGGGCAAGGCAGGGTGAACCTATTTCCTGATAATGTTCCAATACTTCTGAATCCCAGGAAACTGTAAGCGTTGATTAATTTTCCAGCTGATGGTTGACTTTTGAAACCGTGTCTCGTCACCAGTAATGATTCTCTTTCCTCAGAATATCGCTTTTTGCTCCATATTTGCTCACGGTGCAGTTACAAATAAACCGATGTAAGACGTTCACACCTGCACAGCCGTGACCGGGGAGACAGGAGTCTCAAACGGAAAACGCCGATAAGACCAACAGAAGGTTTAATATAACCGGAGTGCAGATCATTTGAGTCACCCTCGACGTCCTGCTGATGAAGTCATCTCGTCCGAAAACACTGCCTCATACTTAAATTACAGAATTTATCTTTATTGAAATTAATTCTGAGGTGTCAAATTAAATAAACAGACCTTAAGTTCAGAACCGTCTGTTCATGAAAGGGTTAATAAAGGAGTTAACACTTTAAGGTTAGTTTGATTTCTGGTGCAGTGATTCTCACACACCTCTGACATTTAGAGTCTGTGACGGTGAGTACAGGCGGAGTGATGGTGGGACGATCAGGAACAGCACAGGAGCTTAGCGTTAGCTCTGACGCGTCGCAGCACTTTAGCAGCACTGTAGGTTACGCTCACATCACAACCCACGTCGTTCAATTCAGATTTTTTTTTCTCTGTCAGATTGGATTTGCGTGTCATGAGCGTTTATAGTCACACTATGTCTTACATCACTAATCACACTTTATCTGACTCTAATGTGGACGTGTAATTTGTGCAAGCGCTCGTTTGTTCCAAACAACTAATGTGATTTTAGCCAAAAAAAAAATCTGCTTGTGGTTTTGCTCTGGACGACGGCGAGCAGTTAGACGGATGTATTTGTTGAGGTCCAGATGAAAGAAGAAGAAAGCTGGACGCCTCCCGTTATCAGCTGATATTAGCGCTGCTATGAACTGCTCACGCTGCTCCGTCACAGCCTACTGATTCCGATTCTTATCCAAGTCACGTGTATCAGATATGTACAGGGCCCCGGCCCCGGCCCCGCCTTCCTTTCATACCGCAGCGTTTCCCTTTAATTGAAGGTCTTGTTTTATTTGTCTACACATACATTTCTCTTGGATCGAAAGTGCTGTTAATATGAAATGACAAGATAAAAAAAAAATTCAAAATCCCACGTGGTATGTACAATATATTACACAATCAATCAATGCAAAATTAAAACAATTTACAAATAAAAACAACCTTATTTAAGATTGGTGAATCCTGATCAACAGACAGGGTGTGGTGCATTCCTAAATCTCAGGTAAAAATAAACCGCATTAACAAACTCTCCTGGTTTTTTTTGTATGTTTACTAATCATATTTGGATAACGAATTTTTTCCCCTGTGAGTCGCTCCACACACACACACACACACACACACACACACACACACACACACAACCGTGCCTGTATCTGCAGAACTAAACAGACGGTCTACAAAACACTGTGTTTAGGTCAATGGTGTCCAAATAAAGTCCTGGAGGGCCAGTGTCCAACACAGTTTGTTGCTTCTTCTTCTCAAACACAGCTGATTTAACTAATCTGTTAATTACTAGGTTCAGTGGGTGTGTTTAAGTGTTGGTGAATTACAAACTGTGCTGGTCACTGGCCCTCCAGGACTGGATCTGGACACCCCTGGTTTAGGTTATCGATGATTATTCGATGAAGCTGTTTGTGTGTGAACGCAGGCACTGAGGAGAAGTAATGTGCTTGGAGAATGTAGTCACTGCTGTGTAAGGAATAAACCGGGTCCATGAGAGGGGCCTCAATACTTTTGTTTTCTTTCGACAGAACCCAGACTACCATGGCTTTTCAGACGACCCGTTTGTAGACGAGTGGAACATGCGCTTGGCGTTTTTCTTCGGCATTTCCATGGCCATCGTCGTCGGCGGAACCTTCATCCACTATTTACCGGATCACGGGTGAGCGCGAGTCTTCGTCACGTCTCCTGACTCTAATCTCCACCTTCCGCATGTGAATTTTTATGCAGATTCTCATTTAATTCTATAGTCCTTTTTAATTTCTTTAACCCTGAATACCCATTTGACCCAAAATTTTTCTCAGAATTTTGTTCCCTCCTGTAATTAACCTCATCCCTGAGTCATGTCATGTCCCCGCAGTATGAGGCAGTGGGCTCGCCGGGAAGCTGAGCGGCTCATCATCCTGAGAGAGGCGCAGGGTCTGCCTCTGATCGACGAGAACTACTACGACCCGAGCAAAATCGTCCTCCCGTCGTCCTCAGACGAGTAGACAGCGACCGACCCTGTTTATTCTTCATTTGTGTTTGACTGTACATTTAATTCTAGTAAAATATCACAATAAAACCTTTATTATTCAGCATCATGTGATTTTTTTCTTTCAATTTCAGCCATGTGTATACACACACACACACACACACACACACACACACACACACACACAAATTACTGAGTACAGTACATCTGTAAATAAAACGATGTATATATAAAAAAAATTATTAAAGCATTTTATTCCATAAAAAATGTAGACCAATAATTTACTTATAATTTTTGCTTATTCACGTTTGTTTTTATTCTTCCCTTTACTTTGCTTCACCTGGTCAGAATTATTCATTTAATAAATTATTTTTTATTATTAATTTAAAACCAATTTAACAAAACATTGAAGAATCCTTTTAACCTGAAATTAAAGTCATCATGTATTTGAGCTTAGCAGAAGAATAAAACTTTTTAGAAATATATATAATATTAAAAGTTTTATTCTTTATTCTAATGGTTGGTTGGTTTGTTTGTTCTCACAAAAGTAAACCCCTGACCGCACTTCCGGTATGCGGGCCGCTTTAGCCCGTAGCTCTGCTCTGATTGGTCACAAGGAACCGAACTGCGCTGAGTGGGCGGGGCCTTTATGTCGCGAACAGGAAAAGAAAGCGGGACGACACTCGAAAGCAAAACGGTAAAAAACATTCTTTTAAAACATATCCTCTTTTCGTTATAAACTTCTTGGGTTGATCTCCATGGCGATCTTGAATATAATTCCATGAAAACTACGTCGGATAAACTCTCGACACATCGCAGACTTTAAAATAAAATACCATAGTGCGATAATTAGCAAGGAAGCTACTTTGCATTATTTTATGTTCCACCCGTATTCATTTAAATCCCGCCTTCTGTCGTGGGATTGGTTAGTGCTCCGCGGTCCAGAGATAATCTGCCCAATTGTCATTCGGCTCTTGAGTTTTTGGCCAATCTGACCGTAGAAGGCGAGAATTCTTAATACGGATGGGAAAGAAAACAGCGATGCTAATCCTGATGACGGAAACAAAGTAAAGAAACTGGGTTCTGGCGAAATCACTTAATATAGAATCTTCATAAAAGTTTATAAGTGATCACATTATAATAAAACTCTCTTTGATATGTCGAAAAGTTCGGTTATTTTAGCTGTGGGGAGAAAAAGAGAACTTGCTGTGTTTTAACGGCTGGACAAAATTAAAGTTCCACAGAACTTGTCATCTTTATGCCGACAAAAAATATATATAGTAATAAATAGTTTATTCTGTTTAATTCAAAGTCTAAGAAAGTTTCATATGCGGGTAAAATTACATTTCTGCATCTTTACCCATATTAAAAATGTTAAGAATTCATGAAATATAAAAAATATCCGCTAGGATAAAATTGGTCACAGATTTCTGCATCAGTGTCCTGATTTCACTTTGTCCTGATTTCACTTTGTTCCACTTTCTCCCAGGGTTCAGATGGCTGCGATCCGCAAGAAGCTGGTGATTGTCGGGGACGGAGCGTGTGGAAAGACCTGTCTGCTCATCGTTTTCAGTAAGGACCAGTTCCCCGAGGTGTACGTCCCCACCGTGTTTGAGAATTACGTGGCAGATATCGAGGTAGATGGTAAACAGGTGAGTGTCTCGACCCTGGATTCCACTGTCTTTACTCTGCTGCGGCACCTGGCGACTAACCCACCTGCTGTGTATGTGTAGGTGGAGCTGGCGCTGTGGGACACGGCAGGACAGGAAGACTACGACAGACTGAGGCCGCTCTCCTACCCCGACACTGACGTCATCCTCATGTGCTTCTCCATCGACAGCCCTGACAGTCTGGGTGAGAGACTCCACCACTGAACATACACAGAGAACATACACTTTCCACACTGCAGGAACAGTCTGGTTAAGAAGCGTCTATTTTTAATGATTGTTTGCTATTCCTAAGATTCTTAGTTAGTCCCAGTCGTTAGATCTATTTCAGTTAAGTCCTGTCTCTAAGTGTGTGACTTGTAAATATTCCTAGTTGGACAGTCTTTTATACCCAGGGTCTGGGGTTCTGACTCTTTCTTATTCAGAATCTCTGGGCTCTGACTTTTGGTAGTTGAGGTTTTGACTTTTGGTTACTCTTTTGTTTAGGACTTGTGTTTAGTTCAAGTCTTTTGATATTTCACACTCAGTCCTTGTACTTTGGTTCTTGCACTTGGACACTCCTGGTCTCTGGGGTCCTTACTGTTGGACACTCCTGGTCTCTGGGGCCCTGCCTCTTGGACACTCCTGGTCTCTGGGGCCCTGCCTCTTGGACACTCCTGGTCTCTGGGGCCCTGCCTCTTGGACACTCGTGGTCTCTGGGGCCCTGCCTCTTGGACACTCGTGGTCTCTGGGGCCCTGCCTCTTGGACACTCGTGGTCTCTGGGGCCCTGCCTCTTGGACACTCGTGGTCTCTGGGGCCCTGACTCGTGGACACTCGTGGTCTCTGGGGCCCTGACTCGTGGACACTCCTGGGGCCCTGACTCTTGAATCTCGGACACTCCTGGGCTCTGGAGTTCCAACTCTTGGACACTCCTGGGGTCCTGAATCTTGGGTGTGGCTCAGTTCTTGCTTAATCCATGTTTTTTTTTTTTATTCTAATAACCTGTTAGACTTTAGGTGTCTTCCATTTTAGTGGTTGGTACTAGTCCTGAATTTTGATTCTTGGTTAGTAATGTCTCCCGGGGTTTCTGACTCATGGGTTTGATCGTTATAGTCTTGGTGAATTCTGGACGGCAGTCCGTCAGTCGGTGTTAAAGATTCTAATTTGTGTTAAGCCAGAGCTTCTTTTAGCCTGGTCAAAGAGTTTTTAATTTTTTTTTTGCTAGCTTGGATTTTTATGGTTCTGATTTTTATCAGTCCTTGTCATCTCAGGGGGTCAGTGAATGTGGTTAGTTAGTCTGATCTTACAAGGTCAACCAATGTCTTGTTTTTTCACCAGTTAATTTGTTTCACACTCCGTTAGACCCAAGCCCTTTTTGTACTTATTGCAATTTTTTTGTGTCCTCACAGAGAACATTCCAGAGAAATGGACACCAGAGGTGAAGCACTTCTGTCCGAACGTTCCCATCATCCTGGTGGGGAACAAAAAGGACCTTCGGAATGACGATCACACACGGAGGGAGCTTGCCAAGATGAAACAGGTCATTATGGATCAGTGGTATACGAGCCGTAATATTAGAACTGATATTGCAATGCTACAGTTTAATTATTTTTCTTTGTAAACAGGAGCCTGTTAAAGCAGAAGAGGGTAAAGACATGTCCAACCGCATAAACGCCTCCGGGTACCTAGAGTGTTCTGCCAAAACTAAAGACGGCGTCAGGGATGTGTTCGAAATGGCAACCAGGGCGGCGCTGCAGGCCAAGAAACGTGGCAAGAAGAACGCGTGCGCTCTCCTATAAAGGAGAATGAGGGATTAATTAGGGAGAGGGGGAGGGAGGGAAAGAAATACAGGCCACAGCTAGGGAGAGATGCAGAAGGGAGGATGAATAGAAAGGGAGAGAGAGAGAGAGGGCGCCCCCTAAGGGTAAGATAAGCACCTCGGGGTAAGTCATTTACTAAAGTAGGCCAAAGGACCCAATGGAAGTGGGGTAATAATGTAAAGGGATTGAGTTGTATTTCCCCCCCCCTGTGACACACTGTTCCCATAGCAACGTTCTCGAGTGTGAGCGATCACATCCTTCCATCAGCTCCTCTAGAACCGCGGTAGATGGAATCCTGTGGTTTAATTCAGTAAGGGAACTGCTCGGTCAAAACACACACACACACGCACACACCGTAGTGGTGTTGAACACACACAGACACACTCAGACGTCCACTCAGAGATTCGGAGCTGAATGGCTCCAGTGTAAAGCGCATTTATCAGTAACAATACTAACGCCTCACTCTTTCTACACTCCATTACGTACTGTAACGTTTTAGAAGCTGTTCAGGTCCCGGAACCTACAGCTCCAGATGTGCACATCTGTCACTGTTCAGCTCGAATGACGAAACGTCTCAGAGTTTTATATTAAATATATAAATATATATATATATTTTTTTTTTTTCTTCTGGTGTTGTTAGGATCTTGTTTTTCTACTTCTTATTTGTGCTTTAACTGCTATGTGACTTTCTGCTGGCTTTTTCTGTATCACTTTCATTTATTCAACAAAAAAAAAAGGTTTTAAGATAGTTAAAGACAAATCAGGATTTTTTTTTCAGAGTTGTTTATTGCCATGTTATAAAACACAGATAATTTCTGGAGGGATTCTGTACTGTAATACTGTTATAAAATAAACTTTTCATGGATTGGTTAAACTTTTGTATACAAAAACAGATAAACAAATAAACTTTGAGTAACTCTGTCACGCTGTACTCATCTTTGATTCTGTCTGGTGTGTGTGTGTGTGTGGTTTAAGACAGTTGTCCACGCTCTATAAGGTTCTGTGCAGCCCGGCGACGAACTCCTGATAATATGGCTCTGAAAAAGAAAATGCAGAACCACGTTAAAGATGAGACTCGGCTCGTCTCTCACACACTCGAAGTGTAAAAGTTAATTAAACTGCTGCATGTTAAGAACCAGTGTGATGCCAGTGTGCTGTAAAAGTGTGTACACGTCTCCCCAAAGATGTGAGTTAACACACTCCTAATATCTAACGAACAGTTAGTTGATTAAAGCCCAATTTGGACGGGATTTGTTCCCACCTGGAGCTGAAGCAAGTTAGAAAAGAAGAAAAAAATTAGATTTCCTCCCTAATGTGACCTCATATAAGCAGAGCCCCTCCCCCTGCTTGTTGTTCTAACTCAGTTGTTCTTTTGAGGGGTGTGGCTCAGCTGTAGTTAATTTAAATAGACACTGAAATGGTGCATTTGGAGGAGGAGTGAAATAAAAAAATCTCTCTGGGCAGGGCTGTAATAAATAGTAAGGTACAAGTACAAATACACATGGAATGTTTCGATAGTGTGTAACACACCTGAGTCAGGCTCGATGACGGAGTGTCTGATGAGGAAATCCAGCACCACCATGGCGCAATTCGGCTTAAAATCCTCGCTCGAGATCAGTTCCTTCACCTGCACGCGCGCGCACGCACACACACTTATATCAAAACATCTAGAAGAAAGACTAAGCCTTCCAAACCACATGACTATCAAACACAGTTATTCACAGTTACTGTTTCCATAGTAACAGACATTTTCCCACATCTTTCACACGTGGTTTCTCAGTCACGTGCTGTTATTTTATTCCTACTAACACGAATTAGTAAGTGCAAATACTTTTAGACATGATCTCCTTTACCTTGTCGATGGGGTAGAAGTAAAACTCCTGCACCTCTCCGTCTCCGATCTGAGGCGTGAAGTCGCGCGGGAGCTCCAGATCAAAGACGAGCTGGCACTCAGGGAACACGCCCTCGCTGTCCTCGTAGGTGTAGCTGAGGAGCGCAGACGCCGTTAAAGCACCGGAGAGCCGCAGAGGGAACCGAGCTGCACGCAACATCCACTAACTAACCCACTGACCCGATCCACCACGCCTGTTGTCATGGTTACTGAGGCTATTAGGACCCGCCCATGTTTCTGCCGATACAGCAGTTCATCTCACCGTAGCGCTGATTAAACACAAGCTTAGCATGCTACGCTAGCACATACGACTTCGCTGACAGACATCACCGTTTTCAGAATGATAACAGAAACAGGAAGTGATGTCACGGGATAAGGATGGCGTACCTGATGGTTCCTACAGGTCGCGCTGTCTGTGCCAGTGATGGAGGGATGCACGCTTCCTCCTCACACTCTTTCACCAGGGTGTGTTTAACACCGCAGCCGGCCGCTAGACCCCCTGCTGCCTACACACACACACACACACACACACACACACGTGTGTTTAGGGATTGCGTTTCCCTCATGCTACCAACAGCACTGCACTCAACCAATACAAAAATCTCATGATAAACTAATGCTAACGTTCCTCTAATCACATGCTAATATTATTCAATCTTATGCTAAACTCATTCTAATATTCTAATATCTTATATTCGGTTAAGATGAAATTAAACATAAATTTATTTAGGTGTGAATGTGTGTGTGTGTGTGTGTGTGTATGTGTATATACCAGATTATCCAGTTTTCCAGGATAAGTCTGTTTAGTGTCAGATCTCCTGCCGAGCCACATGCTCAGATTCCCGTCTCCGTCTCGACAGAAGCCGTTAACATGAACGCCATAGCGCTTCACTCCGAACAAACCTGTGGCGAGTCAAATCAAAAGACCAACATGAGCGCACCACGCCTTAAAGCTCACTAATTAATCACAGGAACTTTATTACATTCTGAAGTGATGTGTGTCCAAAGACGCAAAAACATGTGAAACATCTAAGTAGCTAAGCCTAACGTAGTAACGCCACAAAGCTAGCTGTTAGTTACAGAGCACATGCACTGCTGAGGATCTCTGTAATGTCCATCAAGCGCCCTCTAGTGGTACATTTTGTAAATATGGAATGTTTATTTTTATTTATTTTCCTCAAATTTAAATCCTTACTGTTTTAAAGTGTTAGCATTGTTGACACTGTGAAGAGTGTGTGTGTGTGTGTGTGTGTGTGTGTGTGTGTGTCTAAGATGTATAGTGACATACTCGTTGCTGCTCTCTCCATGTGCATCAGCGGGGCGTCGCAAAGCCTCGGCATCACTGCGTACATCTACAGATTTAAAAAAATCTTTTGAGGAGCATTTCTTTTGAAAAACATCATGAAGTATAAAGAACATTTTGCGTTACGGCGATCATCTCATGTTATGGAGGAAATCTCAGATTATGAGAAACAGTTTACATTTCAAAGCAGATCTCAGATTAGAAGGACAAGTATAGATTACAGAACATGACTTGGATTATTTTGAGACTCTCAGATTATGATGAACAGTGTGTATTATATAGATTATGTAGGAAATCAGAGCTGCTCCCAGTGAACCAGTCTCCATATGTCACACTGTTGTATACTGTATATAATGTTACAATATCTTAAATATAACATTACTATACAGATATAATATCTTAAATTTGGGTGCAATAGCACCATTTAAAACTGCAGTATTATTCTAGCGCAATTCATTGCAATAGAAACTTTGCATTAATATTACCCTTGTGCAATTTGTTGGAATTAGTGCAATTTGTTTGTCTGAAAGTGCAATTATTATTATTATTATTATTATTATTATTATTATTATTATTATGTGTTCATATTTATACACTGTAATGTCCCTATTTTTTATTTGCATAACCAATATTTCTTTTCGTAACAAAGAAATTTCCCTGCTGTGGGATGAATAAAGGTATATCTTATCTTATCTTAAATCTCAGATTTTGTCATAAAGACCATCGTGTAACTGAGAGCATCTCAGATTAAACAAAAGACATGTTGTTAGTATAGAGAGAACATCTGAAATTATAAGGAACAGCATAGATTAGGAGGATCACCTGTAATTACAGAGAACTTCTCCGATTATAAAGAACATCTCAGCTAATTCATAATAAATATTATGAAGATTATGAAGAACAGCAGAGATTATGAGTATTGATTATCTCAGATTACGGAGGAAATTTCATATTATGTTGTGAGGACGATCTCATAACTGAGAGTATTTGAGAACAAAGAACACTTCAGATCATGAAGAACCTCTCAGATTTTAGAGGGAATCAGAAGAAGAGCTTCTCAGAAAATCTCAGCTAATTTAAAACAGGTATCTCAGATTAGGGGAAACAGCACAGATTACGAAAACATTTAGAGAACATCTGAGATTATGAGGAACATCACACCTCCGAAATTACTCTTCCGTTATGGAAAAAAAAGAAAAAAGCTCGCACCTCATTTCTCCACCCCTTCAGACAACTAAACTCCGCCTCCTCTCTGAGCGTCTGCAGCACGACCTCCACCGCCTTCGTCCTGCGCTCATACGAGTCCAGCGCTGGGCAGAGCTCTATAGCGCCGCCTACTGTACAGAACACATCTGGATAACGGCGCAGGACCGACGCCACGTCCGGCCGGATCCAGCCCACCTGCTGACCCCCAACCTCGAACCGCAGACACTTCTTTAAACTGGAACCTGCAAAAAACAAACAAACACGTGAATCACACACACACACACACACACTTACTGGCATCTACAGGCAGTTTATATTCATCCACACATATATAATGTATTTCATGTATTTGCACAAAACCTCAGACCTCAGGATCGAACCCTGGGCCCGGCACATGTTAGGAATTAATGTTCAAGTTCTCTTTAAGAAGAGAATTTAAGCTAAATATTCATAAATAAACATTTTCAGTGCCTCCCAATATCTGTATCACATGTAAATTTTATTCATATCACACATTCTGATGCACCTTAGATGAGAAAACTGTTTTGTACAACCCTGGCACACCATTCAGGGCTCTATAGTGTTCAAGCACTTTCGGTTTGCTGATTTATTCTGCATCCCAAGGACCCTTTTGTGTGGCTTTAACCGCGCCTGGTTTAAAATCACCCACGTCCGGCTTGTATAAGTAAATGTACTCGATCTAAAATGGTCTGAACTATGTTTTAAACAACAAACCCAAACTATTATGTTACTCTGAGTGATATAAAAGCAATACACTTTTTCTTTTTCACTCAGTCTCTGACAGAACCCGGAAGTCAGAGGCGGATGTTCGATCTACGGCGTTGCACTAAAACGTTAAAACACCAGCCGGTTGCTAACCTGGTAAATGAAAGCTGTTCATGCGGCGGAGGAGGTGCAGCATTCTTTCCGACCACGACAGCAACGTCGTGCTCATCGTCAGGCGCTGTTTCTGACTC
Organism: Clarias macrocephalus; assembly: GCA_011419295.1. NCBI lineage: Eukaryota > Metazoa > Chordata > Actinopteri > Siluriformes > Clariidae > Clarias > Clarias macrocephalus. The sequence goes on from JAAGKR010003765.1 coordinate 58,471, forward strand.
TTACACCGATTGAATGAAAACAAGACGCTTAATACGCGACAGTTTAAGCGCCAGCACTGAAAACTCCATTAACTCTCACTGAGGACGCCATTGACATTTAAAGCTGCAATAACACGACCGGTCGCCAGGTGGCGACAAATAATACTAGATAGTGATTTTACTTCTGAGACAAACTGAGGTCCCCTCTGGTGATATTGGGGCGAAAATATGGCGTGGCCACGACTTACTAAGGCATGGGAATGAAATACTATGTTGTGTCCATGACTTCCTAAGGTGTGTGAATGAGATAATATGCTGTGGCCACGATTTACTAAGACATGGTAACGGGATAATATGGTGTGGACTTGACTTACTGAGGTGTGGAAATGAGATTTTTCGTATTTCGTGGCCGTGACTTACTAAGGCATGGGAACAAAATATTATAACGTGTGGCCCCATTATACTGGTACACATGCCGTGGCCACAACTGAATAACCCCATAGCATTTAGCCTCTTGTCAACTACAGACAAATTTAAACTGATTTTGTTTTACTGTTAGTATCGATGGATAATTACCTTTATTTATTCACTGACACACCGCATAACTCCAAAACAACGTAGTATCTCATTCGCACAGTTTAGTAAGTCATGGCCACAACATACTATCTTATTCCCATGGTCTAGTAAGTTGTGGCCACCAGTGACTGGAGATCATTTTTGACTCCAACCTCATATTCTTAATATTATTATCACTACTACTACTAATAATAATGTGTATATATGAGCTGAGGTTGAGGTTGCACCAGCGTCTTGTCCACAATCTGCACTGTTTACACTGGCTGTGAGCTAAACTGTTTTTCTGACATGTCTGGCTCCACCAAGGATATATGTGTCTGTGTGTCAATACATGTTTGTATGTGTGTGTGTGTGTGTGTGTGTGTGTGTGTGTGTGTGTGTGTGCAGATCCACCTTGGAGACAGTGATTCACACTTGGTCATGAACAAAATAGCCAAACATCATGGTGTAATGTGTGATGTGAGGGGTCGCCTGCACTCGGCCCAAACACATCCTAAAGTGCACCTTCACGGCTATAAATGTCCCAGCGCTGTCTATTATGGTGTTTCATGTTTTCTTTTTTTGTAGACATTTTGAGAATGCGCTAAAGACAGACATACAGGAAACGGCCGCAGACTGTCTGCATGTTTAAAAACGCCTCCTACTTCCCTGTTTAATTTTGTTATTTTGGAATTGAACACCAGGAAGAGAAGCTGGTGGCTAATAAGAACTATTAGAGCAAACAGCTCGCTAATATGAGCGGACTCATCATGTGAGAGCAAATAGTGCAGCGTGTTGGAAAACATCGTAAACTGTTACTGCTGTCTGATCACAAACCTCCCCGCATTCAGTCAATTTTATGTACTGAGCTTGAATAACAGGAACTTAAGTGCAAATGTTACATCAGTGTTTATGCAGGAAAATGTGTCAGATTTAGTCATAATAGAGTTATGCGGCTTTGCTAAGCGTATTTTCTGAGGCCCACATTTAGATCATTAAAATCACCTGCGTGGTGTTTTTTATGACTCTGAGGGTGGCGGGTTTCTTCAGTAGAAGCTTTCAAGAAAGAGTTTTTATTATCATCTCGACCACTGCCTTAAAAACACAAATACTCACCTTTAAACCTGAAAAAAAAACCTCAGGGATAGAAAATACCGACTGAAAAAGAAAAAATTTTAATGATGTAACAAGCAAGAGGCATTCATTCATTTATCGTCTAAACCGCTTATCCTGTACAGGACTGTGGGGGGCCTGGAGCCTATCCCAGGGGACACTGGGCACAAGGTGGGGTACACCCTGGAAAGGTCCCAGTCCATCATAGGACATAAATGCATCCAAACTCACACGTTATGGGCAAATTGGGAACGGCAATTACAGTAGCCTAATCTGCCCCTCTTTGGAGGAAACTGGAGTACGTGGAGGAAACCCACCAAGCACGGGGCGAACATGCTAACTCCACACACACAAACTCGAGGGGGGAACCTTGATGCTACAGGTGTGAGGACAAACTTGAATTTCGGCAGCAACGTCCTCAATGTATTATGTTTAGTGTTAGGTGACTTCAGTAGTCGCACCATCGTTGATGTTCTCATGTAAACCATCAGAAGAGATGCATATATTTTTCATGTTGAAGTGTGTCAATTTTTTGGCCCCTTTGTAAATCTACTAAGAGTCTAATATATTGCCAATGTATCACTGCATGATTAGTGCTAACGATCACTGTGTAACTGAACAAAACGACTTCCACACTCGTTATTCAGCAGCACAGAGAACAGCACCTGATCCAACACTCCTTCTCATTTTACAGTTTATTATTATTACTGTTATTATTATTATTATTATTATTATTATTATTATTATTATTACTACTTACTAGTTACATATGAAAATAATACTAATATGTGTGTGTATATGTGCGGATGTAACCTAATTGATCACGTGTTTAGTGAGAACGAGTCTTCGCAGTGAAGGAGAATCTGATCGAGCGCTCGCTCGTCTGCTACACCAAACATAGACACTTTAATCTAACGCATCAGATATTTCCTCCTGTAGATCAACCATGATTAACACACTTCTCCTCTGATGTTGCCTGTTACATGTTTAATTCTGTCTTTGAATGGCATTCCGTAGTGTATGTGAGTGTGTATGAGTGTGTGTGAGGGCATTTCACTGTGACAGGTTGTAGTTACATCAAACATTCAGACGGGGGCGCTGGACTTAACCCTGCTCCTCAATCGAGCCGAGATAACGGCGGAAACATGTGCAGAGGTCAGAATTTAGGGGAACTGAGATTCAGAATCTGTTTCAGATAAACTCCGCCCACTAGCGCGTAACACTGATGACTTCTAAACTTACGTCTCAGGTTATAACACTTATGTTGGAATTGTAGTAGCACTCTGCTGTATGTATGAGTGCCTCTTACAGTATATGAGTACGTATATAAATATGAATACACACTAAAGTACAGTTAGGCCCTAACGGCTGAGTGCACCAGGAGGAAGCGTCTTTACTCCATCCGGCAATATTTATGTAAATCAGACTGTGGTTTGCTCAGAGAGACACTGTTTTCAGACAGGAATTTCACACACACACACACACACACACACACACACACACACACACACACACACACACACACAGAGCTGCCTTTCACTGCCATGTGAGTGTCTGTGTTAGTGAGAACACACTCCACCGTCACGATCACACTGCGGCTCTGTGGAACGCTTACTTCTGATTGGTCCATCAGATCAGACACGTTTGTAGACTTCAAAGGAAGTTCACCTCGTCTGACTTCACCACTAAAATAGTTTTATGAACATGTAGTGGAACATTAGATTAGCTCCGGGATATTTTTAATGCACTAGTTTCTCTAGCTAATGTTAGTTAGCTAATGTTTAGCTACTGCAGTGTATGTCTCTGGCTGTAGCTTATTTTATTTAATATGTAAATTTTTTTATAGGGAAATACTAACTAACTAACTAACTAACTAACTAACTAACTAACTAACAGGTTTACTAGCCTTTCCAGAGCCAATCAATCAGTGTAATACTACCTAGCTATTTACATGTACAGCGGTACCTTGGCATATTAATCCATTCCGGAAGCGAGTTCTTAACTTGAAATTTCATATTGCAAAACACATTTTCCAATAGAAAATAATGTAATTATAGATAATTTCCATTACCACATCCAACCTTTCCTTTAATTTTATTTTTGCATATAAAACCAATCAAAACATTTGGAAAAGTAATATGAGTAAATGAAGTAAAATATGAAATAAGTAGACATTAAACCTCACTTAACCTTAATTTATGATTAAAAATCAAGCTGAAAGCGGCTCCCTTTTCTTCTTGCTACCGTCCTTGATAACGTCCTGATACCCGCGGTGCTGCTGTACGTCTTCACTAAATCTTGCAAAAAATGCAAAAACACCCACATATGAAAAATATGTAAACTTGCTTCACTTAGCTTTCCACTGACGCAAACAAGTTTTCACAACAACGACTCCTGGAAATATACATTTATGTTTAGCTAATGTGGTCTCTTAGCATCATGTAGCTAGCATAATTTAGTAACATGCTGCGTAAGCTAAGCTTCTGACATGGGGATGTTAGGCGAAGTGTTTTACTCCACTTATAAAACGCCATTTTACGTTTTTTCATATTTTATCATTATTAAATACAAGTATGGACTTTTTAGTCAATGTTGTAGTATTTAGCTTCTCAACTTCAGACCAATCAGGATTCAGGATTAGAAAACAACTTTACGGTAGAGGAAGTCTGTTTCTGTAATAATAACTTCGGCCACAGGTACGCACGGCCTTGCTGTCTGACTGAGCTCAGTGTGTGTGTGTGTGTGTGTGTGTGTGTGGGTGGATTTGGGGGCTGATTGGAGGGTAGAGTTTTAAGGACGAATGAAAGAGTGGTTTTGTTAAATATGCCCCCCCTCTCTCTCCCTGTCCTTCTCTCTCTCTCTCTCTCTCTCTCCCAACAGCCTGAGAGTATAAGAAGCTCGCTCTCACACACACTCCTAAGCACTTAAGTGATCCTCCCTTACACACACACATCATGTATCCGCATTTATTCTACACGTGTGTGTATCTGTCTGTGTGTCTGAGCGTCACACACGGCCTACGAGCGAGCCGGCGGGATGAGAGACAGAAGAGTCGAGCTGTGGCAGCGACATCTGGATTTAAAACACCTGGACACACAGGTGAGTTCTCCTGATGTCATCTGAGTCTCACTTCACACACAGGGGTGTTTTTGTAGCAAATTACAGAGTGACTGTTTTTGTTGTTGTTGTTGTTGTTGTTGTTGTTGTTGTTGGAGGGGTTGTAAATGATCATAATTGCCCTGTCTCCGCCCCTTTTTTGCTAATTCATGGGTTAACTTGGTTATATGAAACACAATATTTTCAGTCGATATAGGTTGTATGGATTTTTTTTGTATTCTTTTCCAGTCTGCACACTTTTCCACACACACACACACACGCACGCACGCACACACACAGCACAGAGGAGGTGTGATGACATCAGAGACGCTCCACCTGTTGATGGAAATTCAGATCATTTGTCTTATTAAATCCCAAATCTCACACTGATACATTTAAATAGTTTTTAAGTAAAAGTGTCTGACATTGTTTGTCCTCTCCATAGCTTAAATTACTGCAGTATTAATTACTAGCGGAGGTACCTGTTGTTGATGAGAAAAGAGTTTGTAGAAATAGTTAAAAGACAAATACACTCCCTGTTCGGTAATCGGAGAGAGAATCACAGATGAGAAATGGAAAAAGTCGATCAGTTAAAGATGAAGTTTTTGTCTTAAAACGACTCCAGCGTGTTAAAATTCACTTCTACCACTTCAGCGCTGTTATTTCAGCCAAAGTGAAAATATGAACTAATCCCAGTAAAAATATTCACTTTATCTTCTCTAATTAATATCTATTGGTGCAGGTGTTTGTTTACATTGAGACAGTAGCGCATTAGTAGATTATTGTAAAGTAGATTATTAAATCCCACACGTAACTGTTCATAACATCACTTTTACTCCACATTTAGATTCACTGATGATGCAGATTAAACTTCAGGCTGAGATCTGAGGACTGCAGGAGATTCAGTAAATTCTGTCCAGACAGTTTTGTGTGATGATGAATAATGAGACAAAATCTGGCTGGACAGACAGACAGACAGACAGACAAAGAGACAGAGAGACAGACAGACAGACAGACAGACAGACAAAGAGACAGAGAGACAGAGACTGGTGTCTGATCCTCCAATGTATTAAACATAAGGATATAATAAAAAAAGAGAGTGAATTCTGATCGATGTACAGACAGATTTTATTAATATAGATTGAATTATTAGCGCATAGCATTTGGTATACATGCTTAAAAGTTTACCTGAATGTAAAAAAGGCACAGAACAATTCCATCAAACGCTCATCTCTGGCTGAGTTGCTTCAGTTTCCGCTACACTGTGCCCAAGCCCTCGGAGAAGGATGTGGTATGGAATCATGGTTATGTAATATTGATTATGAATTATTATTATTATTTTCATATGTTATGGTTCTAACGTTCACCTGGAAGATTCAACACACACACACACACACACACACACACACACACACACACACACACACACACACACACTGCGTCCTGGATCTCAGTCATCAGTTAACATTAGTGAAGTTTTAGAAATAAAAACGTTTTGAATATTTGTACTGTATAATTATGTTGTCTGTGTGTGTGTTTGTGTGTGTGTGTGTGTGTGTGTGTGTGTGTGTTTTGCCAGCGCCTAGCACTCAGTGCCTAGTGAATGGGATCCTTCTCTTTGAGGGAGCTCTTTGGTCTCCTGATGCGTGTAACATGTGCCAGTGTAGAAGTGGTGCGGTTTTGTGCCAAGGAGTGACCTGCCAGAATACAGGTACAGTACACACACACACATACATACACACACACACACACACACACACACACACACACACACACACACACACATACATACACACACGCATACATTCCTGCTGCCAGAGCCGCTCTCTCACACTCTGAGTTATGGAATACGGCGTGTACCATCAGGGGAGAAGAAACCCTCCATAGATGTGATGTGCTGGTGATTCAGGACATTCAGGTGGTCATGTGACTTCATTTTATCTCCACATAACGTTGCTGAGTCTCGACCTGAGTGACTGAAGCGACCCCAGATCATAACACTGTCTCCAGAGGCTTGTACAGTGGACACTATGCATGATGGGAGCATCGCTTCATGCGCTTCCCTTCTCACCCTGACACGCCCATCACTCTGGAACAGACTCAGTCTGGACTCATCAGGTCACATGACCTTTCTCCATCACTCCAGTCTTTATGTTCCCTGAACCTGACTCCCTGAGTCTCAGTGATTAGTAGGACACATGGACACACAGCTGTTTAGTCCCAATCCTGTGAGTTCTCATCACACGTGTGTGTGTGTGTGTGTGTGTGTGTGTGTGTGTGTGTGTGTGTGTGTGTGTGTGTGTGTGGAAATGCTCTTATCTTATAAACATAGCTCTGGTGTGGACTGGACTGTTTTTTAACCATGCAACTTCACCAGATGTTTAAGTCATCTCCCATCACACTCATTCATGAGACTATGGTCACATTTGATTAGACAAAAGAAATCCCCCCCCCCCCCCCAAGGAAACGTATTATTATACATGATTGTCCAGTTGTGTTTTTAACGTTATTACTTTTTTCTAAATGTTCTGCTGGATTTTGATGACACATGGCTCTTTAATGTTGTATTTATTTGCTTTTTTTGGGTTTAGAAACCAGACACCAGAAAGCAGCCCAAAGAGTGAAGCCGGAGAAAACGACTGGACAGAATAAAGTCCATCCGCAGTCTGGAAGGAGCGGAGCGGAGCGGGGAAAGGTCGCCGAGGAGGTCAAGCCCAAGACAGCACCGAGACGGGATAAAGCTGTAAATGTATGATGCGTGAATAATTACAGTACTGAATAATAATAATGATGATGATGATGATGCTCTTAATCTCTTTCCATGATCTCCACATGTCGTTTCCACAGCCTCCACCTGCACAGAAGAAGCATGCCTCACCATCACCATCACCATCACCACCATCACCTCCACCCAGGATCAAATCACAAGCACCTGAGCTGGGAATTGCAGCACGTCTACCTCTGGCCCCTCCTCCCGACATGTTCCCAGACCTGTTTGATTATGATGACCACGATGATGAAGACTACCCGGAGGACGATAGTGACCCTGATGAGGATGACGACGACGTCCCGGTCTTACATAACGATCGCACCAGAAGTTCACCCGTCAGCAGGAGCCCAGAGGCTGCCACCCGGAAACCGGCGATACCCGTACTGCACAGACCCCCCCCTCCTCCTGCAAAGAAACCCAAAGTTTTAGCACCCAGTGGAGGTGTTAGAAACGTAGGGGGTGCGGTCAGAGGAAGAGCGGGCGGAGCTAGCGTTGTGGGCCGTCCAGTGAGCCGTCCCTCCACTTATATGTCGTCGCTCCCGGCGGGATGTCTGCTGTCTGACGCTCTGATCGCATGCGGCAGCACCGGACTGACCAGCATGCCTCTCATCAAAGATGCCGGCATCCGAACTCTTTACCTGGCAGGTGAGCTCACACACACACACAGAGCTAGAGAGACAAATAATAAGGACAGTAAGATCCTGTTTTCTGACACACACACACCTGTCTGTCTGTCTGTCTGTCTGTATGTCCGTCTGTCTGTCCGTCTGTCTGTCTGTCTGCCAGATAATAAGATCAGTAAGATCCCGGTGCGAGCGCTGCACGGCCTCCCCAACCTCCAGTGGCTCGACTTGAGCAAGAACAAACTGGACGACACCTCACTGGGGCTGAACGTGTTCCGGGTGAGAACACACACACACACACACACACACACACACACACACACACACACACACACACATACAGAGTGGTTTTGTCAAACCAAACGTTTATTGATTTCCCACAACAGCATGTCCCCGAGTCTTTTCTTCTTCAATAGACTGATAGATACTTTATTGTATACAATACAATGCTGTATACAGCAGCTATTTAATTACCATATTAGCTCCAGAAATGAGTGCAACCTGCTGTTATAGAAAACTTCCTGACCAATCAGAATCCAGAGCTCAGCAGTGCTGTGATGTAATCTAGCGATAAGATCCCGGTGCTCAGACTCTGACACGCCTATTTATAAGAGCATGTGTGTAACACAGGTGTGATGGTGTGATGGTTGCCTCCCGAGTCTGTGAACCCCATGTGATCTCCCTGAAGCACAACACCGTGTCTAACAAACTCCGGTATGAATATCGAGCCGGTGTGATGTGTGTTTGTTGGACGCGCTTCAGTTCTTCACTGAATTCTCACTTCATCGTTAAGAGTAAATGGGAAAATATTCAGCGTGGACAAACAAACCACGGGCAAACACCATGATGTCAAGTTCTCTTTCTCATACACGTGTTATGAATTCTGGCTCCATCAAGGCTGAGAGACACGACAATGTGTGAGTGTGTGTGTGTGTGTGTGTGTTTTTTTTTTTTTTTTCAGAATCTGACCAAATTGCGCCGTCTGAATCTGGACGGGAACAATCTGACCAAAATCCCCCCACTGCCGCCGTCACTGCTGGAGCTGAAGATCAACGACAACAAACTGAGCGGACTCACACCTCACAACTTTAAAGGTACACACACGCACGCACACACACACACACACACACACACACACACACACACACACACACACACACACACACACAAACACACAGCTGGTGTGAGGTGAAAAGGACATCAGTTAGATTCTTGGCCGAGAGTAAGATGGACTCTGTGTTTATTAAACCCTCGCTCAGTGGGACGGGAATGTGGTTTGGACGTTTGCTCTGGCAGGTTTGTCCCAGCTGCTGACTCTGGAGCTGGAGGACAACCACTTCCATGATGGGAATGTTTCCCCGCTGGCCTTCAGACCCCTCAAGAAACTCATTTACCTCCGACTGGACGATAACGACTTCAGAGCCATTCCCTCCGGCCTGCCTGCATCACTGAAGGTCATTACATCATCATCATCATCATCATCATCATCATCATCATCAATATTCATAACTAGTTCCAGTAGGCCAAGAGACTTGGACTAAGCTCCACATATCTTGAATAATTTTAATTGTTATATGCTTATATATCTCATATGCTAGAACTCACAGAACTCACTCTAACGATACTTCTAAAGCTAGTTAGTCTCATTGCGGGAATTTGTAAATGCTAAGACAGAGCTGGAGGTTGCACGTGTTTAGCGTCTCAGTGTCCTCTGATAGGCTTTAGCTGAGCGTGCTCATTTATACTAAGTGCTAACTAATATGCTAGCTACTGTATAACCTCTACATAGTTCATGAAACAGCATTAGCAAAATAAATCCTAAGGCTTATTTTCCCCTTTATGCGAGCTTATGTGTGTATATACTATATACCTGTGTGTGTGTGTGTGTGTGTATGTGTGAGTGTAGGAGCTGCATCTGTCAGACAACCGGATTGAAGTGGTTCATGCTGGACTCCTGAATAAGACAGTGAACCTGCGGATCTTAAATCTGAGCCATAATAAAATCCGAGAGGACCGGATCGCACCGAGAGCCTGGATACACCTACGGTCCGTCACTTCCTGTTTACTGACCGGGTTTGCTAGAGCAGACGCACATGGGATCGTTCGACCGTTCATTTGTATGCTAGAATCCACATGTCGCCAAGTGAGCGCTTGAAAAGATAAACGTCTCGAAATTAGGGCTACAAATTCCTCACATTTTTCTTACATTTTTCTTAATAGGTAGTTTTAATGGAGCAAGATCAACATATTAGCGTGTATAGACAAATGAATTCAATCAATAAATTAATTGAATTCTTCAATTAATTAAATTCTTGCTCATCTCTCCCTCAAGCGCGCTAAAAACTCGACACCTGAAATGCAACACATTATCAGACTATGATCTAGCACGGATTCTTGTCTGATCCAGCTCTTACACACATTTATATAAAGTAAATAGGTGAAGTTTATCAGATCAGAGTTGGAGATGATGTGAAGAACATAAGCACGTTAAACTGATCTAATTCAGACATTCCAAGACTCAATAATGGCACAGGGCAACGAAATCCCAAACCTATAATCACAACTCACAATCCATGAAACTAAGATTAATGAAGTATAACATGTTATTTAAATTCCAAAGCTTTGTTTTAGTAGTTCTGAATGTATTTTTAAACATAATGTTATTATATTATTATATTTATTGATTGTAAATGGCGTGTTGTGGTCCACCTGTAGTACCCTCACAGGTCACTAGGGGGCCACAGCACTCAGATGATACACAGAGAATCGGGATTCATAAGTTTAGTCAAAAGACTACTAAGAAATAATTCGAAAACAAAAACAGGAGTCAGAACATCCTCTAGGGGGCGCCATGTCATCATCAGTATCTGTATGACGGATCAGTGTTCTGTGGTCCTGTGGTTGTAGTTGACTTGGTTGGTCTGTGTCTGAAAGAGACATGTCTCCACTCTGGTCTTTCAGTAAGTTGGAGACATTGGATCTGTCCCATAATAAGCTGGTCCACGTGCCGTCCTTCCTGCCAGTCGGTCTCGCCCAGCTCGCGCTGCACCACAACCAGATCGAGAGAATCCCAGGGTACGTCTTCGCTCACATGCAGCCCGGCCTCGTCTCCCTCCATCTCTCCTACAACCGTCTGAGAGAGGACGGCATCAACGAAGTGTCCTTCCTCGGACTCAGACACTCCCTGAACGAGCTCCTGCTGGACCACAACCAGCTTCGGGAGATTCCACGCGGGATCGTCCAACTGCGCGGCCTGCAGGTCCTCCGTCTCAACCACAACTACATCAGGTTAGTATACACTCCTCATACACACACACACACACACACACACACACACACACACACACACACACACACACACACACACACCTACATCAGGTTAGTGTACACTCCTCAT
>JAAGKR010003766.1:0-69907 GCA_011419295.1 Clarias macrocephalus
TGTGTGTTTGTCTGTGTGTGTGTGTGTGCGTGTGCGCATGTGTGTTTGTCTGTGTGTGTGTGTGTGTGTGTGTGTGCGTGTGTGTGTCTGTGTGTGTGCGTGCACATGTGTGTTTGTCTGTGTGTGTGTGTGTGTGCGTGTGCGCATGTGTGTTTGTCTGTGTGTGTGTGTGTGTGTGTATGTCAGTGTGTGTGTGTGCGTGTCTGTGTGTGTGCGTGTGCGCATGTGTGTTTGTCTGTGTGTGTATGTCAGTGTGTGTGCGTGTGTGTGTGCGTGCGCATGTGTGTGTGTGTGTGCGTGCGTGTGTCTGTGTGTGTGTGTCTGTGTGTGTGCGTGTGCGCATGTGTGTTTGTCTGTGTGTGTGTTTGTGTGTGTGTTTAGTGCTACCGATATTCTTATCTGTATTTGTATTCCTCTTTAAACATGCTGTACACCAAATAACCTTTTGTCTATCTAATGTGACAATGTAAGCTAGGTTACAATACTTCAAAACAACTTTGTCTTTCCCAAATCAGGAAACAGTTTTACAGTGTTATACAGAGGAGGTTTATGTTTTGGTAATCAAGAACAATGAAAAAGAAATGCAGTGAACATGCTATCAGAATCGTCTGTATGGCTGTACTGCAGTGCTGCTGTAAGTCACTATAATGTCTCTATGATTTTCTGGGACAATTGTCTTGTAATAATACTAGAGACCAAACACTTGTCTGTATGAGCTATATGGATCAGAAGCTCTATAAATAAATCTGAAAGGCATGTGCACTCTATAAATATGCATGTGCACCATTGTTGCCTTGTTTCTCATGCAGTGACTAGGAGAAAATGAGAATGCATTCTCCTTGTACAGTGCCTTACATTTTCACATGTTATGGTTTGTATAGCTTCAATACTTTGGACTTTGGACAATTCCATGGTTTTTCCTGTTTTTTTTTTCTTTTCTTTTTTTCTTTCTACATTGTAGAACAGTGCTGATGGCGTCTAAAATAATCTCATTTGAACAGTAGATATTAAGATGTATCTGCTACTTATTATCTGTAAAGCCTTCATAACGGCACTAATCTGAGCTGTTGTTTGTTAATTGGTGATTTCTGAGGCTGGTGACTCTAAATGAACTTCTTCTCTGCAGCAGAGGTACGTTTTGGTCTTGCTTACCTGCGACAGTCTTCATGAGAGCCAGTTTCATCATGGTGCTTGATGGGTTTTGCAAATCCATGTAACAATACTGCATTTCACACACTCACACACACACACACACACACACACACACACACACACACACACACACACACACACACACACACACACACACACACACACCAATCAGCCATACAACATTGTATATGTTCCTCTGGTATTACCAAAACAGCACTGGTCCCTCATGGCATGACTCCACAAGAATTGTGGTGGTGTGCTGTGGTTTCTGGCACCAGGACTTGAGCAGCAGATTTGTTAAATGCTGTATTTAGTGATGCACTTTAGTGTAGTGTAGTTGCATAGTGGAGCCTCCATGGATCAGATTTGTTAGACTGGAACATTCCATGGACGCTTAGTCAGATTGAGATCTGAGGATGTTGGAGGCCAGATCAGCAATCTTAACTACGAGGTGGTATCAACAGGTTTTGAGATTTGCATGCCACAGAACCTACTTTCATTGGCTGTATGTCCTCCCTCAGATGCCTTAAAACCTGCCAGTAGAATTCGCTATTATGGGACAAATTCTCGATGCATAGTCCTGTGTATGTTGAAAAAGACAAAGCATGCACTTGATTGGGCTGCATACCTGCCTTGCCTTTTTGGGTCGGGGAGATGATGGGCTTTTCTACTGTGACGACTGTTGCTTACTCTCAGGATCATACCCATATACCCAAGTTTCATCACTCGTCATCCACAGAGTTCTTGGCAGACTTCGACACCATGTTCCCTCTGCTCCTGGGTCAGCAGTTTGGGGAAAACTAGGCAGCAACACGGCGCATGTTCAAATCACATGTGAGGATTGCCTTGACTGTTCCGTATGACACACTGCTTTCTGTAACTGTGCGTGCAGCCTTGTGCTGTCATCCGTTGGCGTGTTACAAAATTAGTCTCGAAGCTTTTTGATGCCACCTTGTATTTACCTGCTTAGCCCCATAGCAGGCTGTAATGCACTCGTGATAATTTCCTATCATAGCCAACATTCACTTTTTTTCAATAAATTTTTGGTTTTCTGTGGGATCAGACTGGATGGGCTGGATTTTGGTCCCCGCAGACATAGATGAACCTTGGGTGCCAATGGTCCTGTCACCTGTTTACTAGTATATAATTGACAATCAGTGTTATTGAATTTAGCTACTGGTTCTGTTAATGTTATGACATTATTGCCTTGCGTCTCCAGAGTCCGGATTCAATTCCCGACCAAGTTAGATTCCCTCCTCTGCGCGCATGGAGATTGCATATTCTCCCCATGCTTGGTGGGTTTCCTCTGGGTACTCCGGTTTCCTCCCACAGTTCAAAGACTTGTATATTCGGCTAATTGGCATTCCCATATTGCCTGTAGTGTGTGAATGAGTGTGTGTATGTGGAGTGGTACCCTAATTGGCACCCTGTCCAGGGTATACCCCATCTCGTGACCTGAGTCTCCTGGGATAGGCTCCAGGCACCCCATGATTCTAAATATAGGATAAAGCGGTTATAGACAGTGAGTATGTGAGTGTGTTACACCCCAAGCATTAAAATATTCACAATATTTTTTTAAATTAAAATCAATTAGGTGAAGCTGCAACTGCAACTGAGTGACACTTTTATTACATCCAACAGTGTGAGTTCTGATGATTAGCATTAGCTAGCACATGCATAAAACATTATCAGTACTACAATATATATATATGATGCAATGTTCCCATACATTTTTTATTTTACATTTGGTGGCAGTAGTTTGTCTTTTTTATTTTTTTATTTTTATTGAGTTGTTTATATCTAATCAAACAGTGCATATGAACTGTGCAATATAACAATTACTTAATTGTAATTACACTTACAATTACTGTCGTAAAAAAATATTATCATTATTATTATTATAAAAAAAAGTCAGAGTCAGAGAAAAACAAAATGTAAATCTAAATGGAATGTGCAGATATTTCTGTAAATCATCTTGACAGTTCTGTGATAGAAAAACGTCAGCTCAAAATAAATCTGTACACACACAGTACAACATACACCAATTTACACACATCAAATGTCTTCACACCACAATCTTAGCCATGGAAGACGTCCTGCTATGTAAGTGATGCGCATGAGCCAGGGCTAATCAAGAGAAGAGTGTGACAGTATAAACAAATTTAAATATGATGGTTAAAAAAAACAAGTGTGATAACTGCATTCTAAAAGGAAAATGATTCAGAGCTGATAAAGCTTTTTTTTTTTTTTTTTACATTTGTTTGTTTTCTAATTTGATAGTAAACATGGATAAATCATAAGTATCAGATTGTTCCTGGTAAGCAAGCTGAGGGCAGTGAGGGCAAGGGAAAAGATGGCAAGATAGAAATAGGAAGAAACCTTGAAGGAACCAGACTCAACAGGGATATCGATCTCATTTGGGTGATATCAGCTATATTGTGTGTTAGGCAGAGGAGGGTAGAGAAGCCAAAAAAATGTACTCAAGTAAGAGTAGCTGCACTTCAAAATAATAAAAAAGTAAAAAAGAAGTCATTCAAAATATTACTCGGGTAAAAGTATTCAGTGAAAAGACTACTCAAGTACTGAGCAACTGTTTCATCATAATGTCCAATTTTTATTTTTTTTAGAAATTATGTAAGCAGTCAGACAAAATGATAAAATAATGTACAAATTGAAATCTCTTCTCTTCTGCTCTCCTCCTCTCTCTCTCTCTTTCCCTCTCTCTGTCGAGCTACACATGTTGTTCCTGAGCTGCCAGTGATCCAGACTCCCTCTGCCCTCTGGACCTGTCTGACTCATCCTGGTGCTCACCTTTCCGCTTGGAGATCTCCTCACATGGATGTCCCGTGTGTCTCTTTGGGATGTGTCCGATGTAGACGGTTTCACTCTACTATGAAGACGGTTCTGGCCTCGACTGATGTTGACAGCTGTTTCTCTGCGGACTTGGCTACAGTTGCTTCATAGTTCAGGACTGGAATTCCCCACAAGTCCACCTGAGCCTCCAATAACTACCTGGACTCCATATTAACATCAATTAACATCAACTGTTATACTGAACTGCCTGCCACCTAACACAGTATGAATGCAGATCAATTCCTGCTTTCTGTTTCACCCAAATGAGGATGGGTTCCCTGTTGAGTCCGGTTCCTCTCAATGTTTCTTCCTATTGCCATCTCAGGGAGTTTTTTCCTTGCCCCTGTCGTCCTCGGCTTACTCATCAGGGACTATCTGACCATTCTGATTCATACACATTCACATTTCATACAAACTTAAATAATTCTTTTGATTGTGTAAAGC
This sequence comes from Clarias macrocephalus, assembly GCA_011419295.1. NCBI lineage: Eukaryota > Metazoa > Chordata > Actinopteri > Siluriformes > Clariidae > Clarias > Clarias macrocephalus. Next base: position 4,450 of record JAAGKR010003766.1, read on the forward strand.
TGCTTTCCAAATAATGAAATAAATAAAATTAAATAAATGAATAAAACTAAATATCTTTACAAAATAGCAAATTAAGGAAAAAGAAACACAAATCTCCCCTTTTTTCACAATATTTAGTAAAGCTTTTTAAACAAATACCTGCTGTAGGTAACATATGTATGTTTGAACAATGTAGACTATTTCCTGTGTAAGATATACTGTATATTCAGTTGCCCTGCAAATGACTCAGCAGAAAATAACATTAGAACATGCATACAAGAGGTCTCACTTAACCATAAACTGTGTCCAGCAGAACAGATGTAAGAAAATTATATATTTTTAGTCGCTAGTTTATTTTCTAATTATCAAGATTGCAACATTAAATAAAACAGCTAAACTAACCGCGTCATGTTTGCTTAACTGTCTATCACTGCTGAATTTGACCACAAGTTCTTAATGGGATTAAGATCTGGGGAGTTTACAGGCCATGGACCCAAAATTTCAACGTTTTGGTCCCCGAGCCACTTGGTTATCACTTTTGCCTTATGGCACGGTGCTCCATCGTGCTGGAAAATGCATTGTTCTTCACCAAACTGTTGTTGGATTGTTGGAAGAAGTTGCTGGTGGAGGTTGTTTTGGTACCATTCTGTATTCATGGCTGTGTTTTTGGGCAAAATTGTGAGTGAGCCCACTCCCTTGGATGAGAAGCAACCCCACACATGAATGGTCTCAGGATGCTTTACTGTTGGCATGACACAGGACTGATGGTAACGCTCACCTTTTCTTCTCCGGACAAGCCTTTTTCCAGATGCCCCAAACAATCGGAAAGAGGCTTCATCCGAGAATATGACTTTGCTCCAGTCCTCAGCAGTCCATTCGCCATACTTTTTGCAGAAGATTAATCTGTTCCTGATGTTTTTTTTTGGAGAGAAGTGGCTTCTTTGCTGCCCTTCTTGACACCAGGCCATCTTCCAAAAGTCTGTGCGTGCAGATGCGCTCACACCTGCCTGCTGCCATTCCTGAGCAAACTCTGCACTGGTGGCACTCCGATCCCACAGCAGAATTCTCTTTAGGAGACGATCCTGGCGCTTACTGGACTTTCTTGGGCGCCCTGAAGCCTTCTTAACAAGAATTGAACCACTTTCCTTGAAGTTCTTGATGATTCTGTAAATTGTTGATTTAGGTGCAATCTTAGTAGCCACAATATCCTTGCCTGTGAAGCCATTTTTATGCAACGCAATGATGGCTGCACCATGCGTTTCTTTGCAGGTCACTATGATTAACAATGAAAGAACAATGATTTCGAGCATCACCCTCCTTTTAACATGTCAAGTCTGCCATTCTAACCCAATCAGCCTGACATAATGATCTCCAGCCTTGTGCTTGTCAACATTCTTAACAAGACGATTCAAGTTCAAGTTAACAAGACGATTACTGAAATGATCTCAGCAGGTCCTTTAATGACAGCAATGAAATGCAGTGGAAAGTTTATTTTTTCGGGATTAAGTTAATTTTCATGGCAAAGAAGGACTATGCAATCCATCTGATCACTCTTCATAACATTCTGGAGTATAGGCAAACTGCTATTATAAAAACTTAAGCAGCAACTTTTCCAATTTCCAATATTTCTGTAATTCTCAAAACGTTTGGCCACGACTGTACAATGTAAAGCATACCAATCCACTTGACTACATCTCGGTCCCCTTTCACCACCCTGCCATCTTGTGGCCAAAAACTATAACCGCGCCTAAGGAAATGAATCTCACAATGTTTAATCACAATGTTGTCTCTGGGCCTTTAAATTTTGAGGGGAATCCCGGACACCATTTTGTCTCGGAGCCGTTTTCCACTGTATTGGACTGTGAGCTCTGTTTTGTTGCGGATTTTCCAAAATTAAGATTATTCACCATCAGGACAGTTTTACAGGACAGCCATTTTTATAATCATGCTTCTGGACTCATTCATTGAACCTGGTGAAGCCGACTAATTTCTCCCGCACCCCCAACATGCACACACCTTTGACTTTTTTTGTGGCCTTAGCTAGTGTTAATGCATTTCTGTGTATTTAGGCTAACAATGCAAATACACTATAAGTGTAAAATTTTATTATAAGGAAGGTGGGAGACATTGCCTATAGTGTACCCACAGTGGATCCACACCAGCTGTTTGAGGAAGGCACTGCAGACAGCCACACTGAGGGACTTGTGGAGCAACATGGTACTCAAGTGGTATACAAGTTTTTACGTTGCGTCTCACGGCGACAGCATTTGGTTTGTGCGTTTGCTGGCTTTTATTGCTGAGTGGCACTATATACAGTAACTATAGATTGACGCCTCAGGCGTTAGTTCATTCTCTCAAGGATTAATGAGCCGCAGCTCCTTTAGAGCTGCACGTAGTAGCGGATAAAATCAAGTGAAACATTGTAGTTAAACGAATTCATAATCACAGTACTAAACTTACAGTACAAATTTAGAATTTAAATTAGATTAAATCTTTTTAGGATCGAGTTTAAGCTAAGTAAACGTTAAGTAAACACAGTGAGCCTTTAGATTTCATCATGTGTAATTAGAAAAGCTACGCGTGTAGGGTTTTGTCATCTTATATTTTGTGTTATTTAAATTTGTAGTACATTTATTAACTGAAATAAATGAAAATAATGACCATAAAATTCAAACATTGTCAGGACGTTCTACTGCGTTTTTTGTGTTAATATAAGAATTAAATGCAGCGGGCTGTTGTGATCATCATAATGTTCTTTAATAAATGATGAAAACGTTTTAAGGACATTGTATGTCCTGAAGATACTCCAAAAGCAGCCATCTTTTCTCACACAGATATACTTTTTTAGTTTGTATTAGCTTAATTTTTCACTTTTGATTTCTGTGTAATTATTTATAGCAAATGTGAGTATATCAAGGTGCAGCGGACACTTCAAGTAATTCTTCCTTCATTTTAAATGTATCAGGCCGTAAATCAGCAATGACTTGGTGTTATGTTTTTTGTTCTCTAGGCTAAATTGTAGCTAGCTAGTGACGATTATAAAGCCCCTACATTCAACAGGACAATCCTTTCTCTTTTAAATATAGAGTTATATATTAAGTTGAGCAAACACTGTACAAACTTGGCCTGCTTTTAGCCGTGCATTAGTTGTCCTTAACTAATTTTAGAATCTGCCTAAATCTTAGCTTGATCGTTTCTCGTTGCAGTGTGAACAGGGCCCTAGGTCCTAATCTGAAAGAAAAGTAACTTGGCTCTTAGATAATTAGATTATGCATTTTGGTGGTCCATAGTCTGATTCTTAATGCCATAAAAACTCAACTCAATGTGCTTGCACACATATTAGACCTTTGATGGAATTGTCAGTGGACAAACAAAAAGGTATAGTGTGTGAGTTACCACAGTAGTGCTAGGCATGGACACTGTTGCTTGATCAGACATAGTAAAATCTTATAAATTAGTGGTAGCTAAAAGATAAACTCTAGTAGAGAGATTTTGCTTTTAGAATACAGTATATCAGAATGTTTTCTTTCCCGTTGTGTGATTGTTCTGTTAGTAAAGTGCATAATGGGGACAAGGTCAAAGAGAGTATGTATAATATGTAACATACAATAATGCATCACATTTTTCTAATTCATGTATGCACAAAATCTTGTGAATAATACTGATGCTTGTGTGTGTGTGTGTGTGAGAGAGAGAGAGAGAGAGAAGGAAAATTGAGTGGAAAGAGAATAAGAAAAGAGAGAGCAGTGGGTGAAAGAGAATAAGAAGGAGAGAGATGGTGAGGTGACTCATTCAGAGGATGAGTGTGTGGCTGCTCTCTACCTCTAGTGGACTCAAACATTTCAACTATACCAATTAAATGCAACCAGGTTTGAGAGGGGAATGGAAGGAGCATAACTCTCAGACGCTTGTAATTCTTTCTCCTTTTGCATTTACGAGGGGCGTTCAAGTCCAATTGGGACTAATATTTGTGCAGAATAACAGAACAAAGTTATGAGAGTAAAAGCTAACTTTATTTCTCTAAATAATCCCCTGCTACACTAATGCACTTATTCGGGCTTCACTTTTTCTCAGTATCCTGAACCATGATCAGAATGCCTGCTTCTTGTCTGAAATGCTGGCCTCCAATTATAATATTATAATAGGAAATCTGGGGATGCCCATCCTGCAAATTTGAGGCCATATCTCAGCTCTCGAAAAGCTTCCTGCCTTCTGGTCCATCATCCTGTTGAGCCAAATTTACCAGAAGCACTTGTGTTGATTTCTCATGTTAATTATAGCTTATTTATAAGGGGAAGATAGTTATATACTGTAGAAACAGGGACAGAATGTGTATATGAGTGATTTGTATCCATAATTGTGAGCCGCACATATTCACTGGGGTTTGAAATAAAACACCTGTAAGGTTCACTGTTGGACTGAGGAACATCCGGGCAGCCTCGTCCAACACCATGTGTTCATGTAATTTCTGTGCCATGATGGCATCACCGTATGCCGAAATCCCACAGCCAAGGACTCCAGTTCATCTCTATGCCAAGCTTACTGACACACACATACACACCTTTCTGTCATTGTGAGGACCTCCCATCAATATACATTGTCTGCCAAAAAAAAAGAAAAAAAAAAAGCTGCCATTTCAGAAGATTCAAATTATTGGCCTTTATCAAGCAATGAAAACATCTGAGGAGATTTAAAATGGCTGAAACTGGGTTAAGAACCAGTTCAACACATTATCAAAACCTAGAATAATATTGCTGTACCGTCAACGTTGTGAAAGAAATGTCATCTGACAAAAATCCTAAACGGAGGTCACTTGGTGTTTCTAAGTTGGATGGTAAAAAATCTACAGTAAAATGCATAGCTATGTTTTTTAAAATAAAAATAAGAGCATTTTTATACACACAATGTGATGAGAACTCACAGGATTTGGACTAAACAACTGTGTGGGAACATAAAGATTGGACTTTAGAGCAATGGTTAAAGGTCTATTTCAGCTTGTTGGGAAGTGCATTAAGTAATGCAACCCTCTGGAGGCAGTGTTATGATCTGAGGTGGCTACAGCTGGTCAGGTCAGACTAAGCAATGTTATGTGGCACTAAAATAAAGTCAGCTGATGACCTAAATGTACTGAGCTACTAGGTTACCACAGCATATTCTTCTCTGATGGCACAAGCATATTCCAGGACTCAAACTGTGAAAGAAACTGTGGTTCATTTTCACCTCCAAAGGTAAAAGTGATTAAATTCGATCTTATAGTGTGTGGCTTTATGGACTTTCAATTGAAATTTCTATTTCAAATATTATTGAGCAATGCTTTTAAAACTATAAGAGGGAGTGTCTTTCTGAATATCTTTGAAACCTCCAAACACAGCCTCTTTCCTTTCGTTAATATTCATCAAGTATGGAAACACTTGAGTCATGGTCCAGTCCTCAAAGCAGAAAACCTCAGCAGATTAAAATGTCAATAAAACAATACTTATTTATAATTATTGTTTCAGCAACTGCTTTGTGTTAATTTGGAAACATCAGGTTTTGGACAAGTGGCGGTTCTAGTGTGTATAGCACCCTGGGTGAACACCAATCTTTTAACCTAAATCTTGCTCAAGCATTTTATTCAAACATTTGAAACAATATAAACAAATGATTATAACATTTAAAGCAATTAAATGTAGATCTTTTCAAGATTCATTTCCCCCCCCACACCCTCTGTGCCACCCTCGTCAAAATGCAGTCCTGGGTTGCTGCCCATGTCGCCCGTAGCTAAACGTGGCTCTGTTTTGTGCTAAAAAATTTTTTTTTTTATCACAACCAGTAACTTTATGCCATTCAAAAATGTCATAAAAAGCCTGATGAACTCAGTTTCCCAGAATACACCTTAGCCTCACAAAATGGCTGTACTGAAGTGCAGATTGAAGGTGCGTTCCAATCGGTCTGAAGTACCCTGCGAAGTATACCTCATAGGGTGTTCAGCCATGTTTAGTGTGAATCCAAAGCGCAGGGAACGATAACGATCAGTTCAAAGGGAACTGCGAACAGTGTAGGGAGCGAGTGAACAACAGGTGAAAAATGTCCCATACGCCATTGCGTCTCGCTGGAGCGTGAAAGAAAAATGGAGCTCCAGAAAGGATTTAGATATTTATTATCATTATTATCGAGGATGACATCTTATTAAAAGGACACAACGATTTAAGTTTTAATGTAATCAAGAAATCCTTAGTGTTATACAGGCTAGTAATCTGTAAATATTTTTAATAAATCTCCGTACATCTTTAATCAGTTATACACATTACAGTAGTATGTTTTTATCGTGGTATCAGTTTTCGTTTCAATAAATATTCAATATTTAATGTCCGTAGTGAGAAATTTCCACAGCAGAAGTGACAGGTATCCGAGGTGCTTATGTTACCATGGTAACACACAGAGGACGTGACGTCTGCGATGGTGACTTCGCAGGGTGTCCCGAATGGTGGAGTTTTGTCGAGAGAAGTTCCCTTCACCGACATTCACTGCAAACGGAGAAGGGAGTAGGGAGCACCCTGTGAAGTACACTTCGGAATGGAACGCAGCCATATTAAGCTCACCTGTGCTCAGTTTCACCTAATTAGTTTGTTATTTAAGGCCTGATGTTTTGGACTTTATCGGAACCACTTAATTTATGTTGTGCTTTGTAAGCCATGCTTTTTGTTGGTTTTCTGATATTATTATTATTATTATTATTATTTTTATTTTATTTTTTTTAAGAAGTAAAAAAAAAAAAAAAAAAATCTGGATTTGCTTTTCTCTCTGTTACAATTTGACCCAGAGATTAACTTTTGTGTCTGCAGTGATCAAGCATGACCAAAGGTTTATGGCTGGTCTCATCTGTTCAATTTTTTAAATGTATTTTTATTTAATACTGGAGATATATTTCTAGATGGGTTTATATATTTATAGATGTCTATAGACATAATAGAAGACAAAGTTGTCATCATGGTTATAGCTATAATAAGATAATCCTTCCATTCTCTTTCTCACCATTTAATGTCATTTTACCTCATAGTCGTTTTCTATCTCTCAATCAGTCCCAATTAAGGCAAAGCCTCCAGCATGCTCTTGCCATCTGGACACTCACTCATGTGTAAGAGAAGACTCTGACTCACTCTCAGATATAAACAGGCTACAGAAAAACAATAAACAAGCTCTATGTACCTCATATACTACAAGGTCTGTATTCAAATGGGTATCTGTGAAAAAAATAAAAATAAATAAAAAATGAGCATGTATGGTATCATATTTACATAATTGACAATTATTTCAGTTGGAGAATTTTAAATATTAACTCACAAATTCAAATACAAGTACAAAATCTCTGTATAGCACCAGAGTATGTGCTTTAATTTCTTCTTTGCTTAACACAGTAAGCATGGGTTAATTCACTGTTAAATAAAATCATAAACAAGGAGGAGAGCCAATTTTGCAGTCAAGCACAAATTGCCACAAGAGAATAAAAAAACAATCCTGATATTAGTATTGTTTAACAATAACTAAGAAATAAAAACATAAGGCATGCTATTATAAGAAAATAATTTTGAGCGTTGGTTATTTTCTTTTAATCACATGTCCCAAAATGTTTCATTCTTCTTAAACTACAGCAAGTTGCTTGTTTGGCAATGATTACAATTGTTCATGTATTTAAAAATATGTTTTAAAAATGACATTTATTAAGACTTATGTTTAATGTTGTGGAATAACTGTAAGACAAATTGTTCTTAATAGTGGATTTTTAACATTTATGTTCCCTTCCTGTTAGTCAGTATGTAGTATGGTGTTGTAGTTGTGTTCTAGTGTGCTGGCACTTAAAGGATTTGTTATTTAATTCAGTTTAATATTACTGTGATTATACATACCAATAAAAAAGTAGTACAGTATGACTTTATTATACAGTATATGCTATCATATACTCACTCACTCACTCACTCACTCATATTCTATACCGCTTTATCCTGTATTCAGGGTCACAGGGGCCTGGAGCCTATCCCAGGAGACTTGGGGCACTAGGCCCGGTACACACTGCACAGGGTGCCAATCCATTGCTGGGCTATCATATACTATATATACTGTACATATCATTTACATATATGTACAGTATGTGTGGTTAAGGCAGTGGACTACGGTTCAGATGTCATAGGTTCAAATCCCATGATCACCAAATTGCCCCTGTTGGGCCCTTGAGCAAGGCCCTTAACCCTCAACTGCTCAGTTGTATAATAAGATAAAAAGTAATTCGCTCTGGATAAGGGCGTTTGCCAAATGCCTAAATGTATCATATTGTATTTAACATACAAGTCCTTGATTGATTTATACAGTAGGTGAATGGCAACATAATGACTGATCCATTTTCTTTTTATTTGTTAAATGCAGTCGTAACCATATGCTGAGAGAAACGGTGTGCTCCTTAACTGCATTGTAATTGAAATGAAGTAAAAATCCAAGCATAACCTGTACTGGGGCCGCAGTCACAAAAATCAAAATACTGTCTGGTTGCCTGGAGGTACTGTACAGTAGGTAAGATGCCAAAGTTTCATCATTAGTTGGATGATTTAAAAGAGTATCATGTATTCCACTTATTGTTTTTTTTCCCCCATTAATAAGCAACATATTCTCTTATGCTCTATTATACATTATTTTATCATTCCTTATCCTAAAACAAAAATAATGTTCTGCATGACAAGTGTCTTCTGGGTGATCCACAATTTTGTCAGTTATTCAGTCTTCTGCAAAGGGAATCTATTCTTGTGTTGTAAACTGACACAGCAGCAATCATGACAATCACTTTAAAAGAAAGGAAAAGCTGTACAATGGACTGTAATAACTTGAGAAGCAAAGAACACTATAATTGACATTTTCCCCTTGAGTAGATATTATGGGAATTTCATACAGGTTAAACGATTCAACGACACTCAACAAAAATGCCCTCTCAAAAAAAAAAAAAAAAAGGGAAAAGAATGCGGACCAGAAGTTATAAATCAGTGTTCAGAATAGTGGATTTTTTAAATGTATTTTTGCAGAGGTGACATAATACTGTAAGTTACATATTTTTAATATCTAATATAAAACTGTGTTCTCTGTGTAAAATGATAAATATGTTTCCTTTCAATTAAAGTTATGAGATGTAATTTTTTGTTTAGCTAAGGCAAATTTTCTCCACCTTATGCTTCTTTTAAAACCTCCCCAAATGAAAATTTCATTTTATTTAAGTTGTCTGTCACTATCATACAGAGATTTAGTGTAAATATTATTGTGAATGGTCTTACTTTAGTTACTACATGACCTGCAAACGTAATGTATAATTTTACTTCTATATTATGAGGAGAATGTCAAGTGGTCAGAATCCTGAATATCCTGGAAATATTTGTATGGATTCTATGGAAAATAAAACAAGTTCTATTATGTAATTGCTTCAAATTCTCCTGAAATTTTACACATTACATCCTCCCCCCCCCCCCTTTTATCCATTTTGAGCATGGCAAGTCTGTAAGTCACTCCATAAGCAAAATGAAGCCCACCACCTTAGTGTAGAGTAAATTGGACAGGGACTCTTTTTTTTTTTTTTTTTTTTTTTTTTTCCTGTCTGGAAATTCCAAACATTGCATATATATTATTTGTGCTTTTCCATGTGAATACTATTGGCTTTGGAACCCTGCTCATTTATGAAATTATCCAATCAACTAATTATGTGGCAGCCATTATTGATTTTAAATTATGCAGCTACAAGTCAAGAGCTTTAGTTAATATTCACATCAAAGTATATGATGGGGAAAATTTCGACTTTGACAATGGCATTGTCTCTGGGACCAAATCGATTGGTTTTGAGTATTATAGAAACACAACAATTGTAGATATATATCTGTATTTTTATACACAATGGTGAGGAAAAAGTAAAATCTTCAGTGATTGGCAGTTAAGTATTTAGAAATTCCTTGGTGATAGAGCAGAGGAGTATTTCTGTAGTGAATCATACTGGCAAGCACTTGCACCCCCAGGGTCCGGGTTTGATTCCCGGCCAGGCTCGATTCTCATCTCCTGTGTGCATGGAGTTTCCATGTTCTCCCCGTGCCTGGTTTCCTCCGGGTACTCCGGTTTCCTCCCACAGGCCAAAGACAAGAAGATTAGGCTAATTGGCATTCCCATATTGCCCGTAGTGTGTGAATGAGTGTGTGAGTGTGTATGTGTGTACTGTGATGGGTTGGCACCCTGTCCAGGGTGTACCCCGCCTTGTGCCCTAAGTCTCCTGGGATAGGCTCCAGGCCCCTATGACCCTGAATACAGGATAAAGGGGTATAGAAGCAGCAAATTGGAAAAAGGAACAAAGGGTTAGTTTTGGTGCAAATAAGACTTGTTTAATTACAAAGATTGTTGCAGAAGATTAAAAAGCAATAAAAAAAAGTTTAGGTTACAAAGCATCATCAGCAACTCACTTGTTACTAGTGTAACTTTAAATGCAAGAATAGACTGTAAACATCAATTATCTTGGAACTGAATGCATTAATGTAATTCTTGTTAGGGTAGTTGCTAGTTTTCCCAGTATATCTTTTTTTTTAAGCTTCACTGATGACGTAACAGAAAGAAGCAATGCAATTTTTTAATGATTTTGAAAATTTATTAAACGAATTCAATGCATCATTTTCCAATGGAATGTAGTTTGTTCACTGTCACATGTGGTGCTTATATCTACAGTATATGCCAAGCAGAGTTACGAGCTTCTGTCTGGGACATTGATAAATGATGCTAACCTCTTTTGTATTATTAAAATCAATGCTCTAGCTTAATGCAATAGTTGTTATAGATCCACTGTTCATTTTTCAAGCATCTAGTCACACTGGAGTTGAGGCACTGGTGTGATGAACAGCTACTGATATAAATATGTTACGGCACATATGAATAATTTTCAGGTACATCTTAATTCTCTTTTCCATTTTTATTACTGTACATAATGTACATTTTAAAGCAAAAGTTTTCTATATTTTCTATACTGTAAAATTCTTGTTTATATATATTTTTAATTTGTATAATTGTGTATATATATTTTTTCCTTTGATTATTATATTTTTACTTTATATTCCTATTTAAAATACTTTGTAAATTTTTATTTATTTATTTATTTATTTATTTATTCATTCATTTATTAAGGTCAGGGGCGGTTGTTAAAAACATTTCACTGCATATCATACTGTGTATGACCCTGTACTGTATGTGACAAATACAATTTGAATTTAAACGTATCCAAGGTAGACAGATAAATATGGAATGGCAACCGCAGATGACTTGCAAAGTATCTTTTGTGAAAGCTGTTGGGGGTGGGAATCTGTGTAGTTTTTTCTATACTGTATGTGATAGATGTTGATTTGGTAAAAAAAAAAAAAATTGGTTATTATGCATTTTGAATATCCTCATGTAACATACTGTGCAAAATAAAGAGAGGTAGCACTAGACTGTGTCTTAGTCTAAACAGATGAACAAGATGAGAGCTTGCATTTAGCAGTGGAAAATGAAACCAGAGCTTGTGTGTGTGTGTGTGTGTGTGTGTGTGTGTGTGTGTGTGTGTGTGTGTGCTCAAAGGGATAACGAAGTGATAAGTAGATAATGACTTGCTTACCCAGCACTTCTACTATTTTTTGGATGTAATTTTTCCAGAAGCTTTACCGATGCTAATAAGATGTTTTGAAGTTACCTTGAATACACATCATTGTTTTAATTCACAGGGTTGTGACCTGACAACTCATGTACTGCTACAAGCGCTGTAATAATATACGACCATCTGCCCTCTGCCAAGAGAGAAGTAGGGAATCACAGTCTGCCAAGTAATACATGGCGTCAACAAATACTGCCACTGACATGTCGATATAAATATTGCTGACACGAGTGGTCATATTTTCTAAGGCTGAAAATAGGCAGCATGAAATATGTTTGTGTTGTATGGTCATTTCCTTCCACTTCTTGTCTTTTGTTGAATAGTCACCAGGTGAGCTCTGGAGCATTATTAATGTGAACAAGTTGAGTATAGCATGTGACTGCCTTATCATTCAGAACACTAACTCTCCTGGAATAGGTCCATTTACTTTCTTTTTTGTGTGCCATCTTGGGGGTATCAGATGACTTGTGAGACCATCACATACTGTAGATAAAGTTGAAGATACTTAAGATAAATTATATATTTAAGCACATATACACAAACAATCTTAGGCAAATAATCCAACCTATGGGGTATGGAAAAAAAAAAAACTTGCATTGTAAAAAAAATTCTACTATGCATACATCTTAAAGATGTTGTCCTAAATGTCCTAAAATTGTTTCTATTTTTATGTCAAATAGAAGTACCGTTAGAGCAGTTTAAAATCATCTTACACCAAAAAGAAGGGGAAAAAACAAAATTTTAAGATTTAAAATTAAATCTTAGATTTAAGATTAAGATTTCAGTTTCACTAAAAGACACTACATTTTACACTACCTATATAAAAATAACATTTTAAGAGGGTTAAGGGGTTTTCAATCTCTAGCTAAATATTTCTATATGGTGACAATTTCTGGTTAAAACTACATTTTGGTTATCTTTTGACCAGAATTCGAAGTGGCCAGTCCCAAATGATTGCTGTCTAGAAATGTCTAAGAACTGTCACATTGTCTCAAAAATGTTTAAACTATGCTAAAATTTTGAAATGCAGTCGCTGAATAATAATAAAAAAAAATCATACAGGCTGTAGGTAAATTGTAACATGCTGTGCCAAACTCTGATGAAGTTCCTAGCATCTCTGTTGTATTTTCTATAATCTTGAGTTAGCATGGGTTCAGGATCAAATTCTAGGATTTGAGAAATCATCCTTGCTCTGCAACAGTCTTTTGTAAGGAACATTTTTTTGGAAGCTTTTGGATGTTTTTCTTGCAAAGTAAAAAATCTAACCTGTCTTTCTGTACAATGATATTCAGTATTAATTTAATAAATACAATGTAATTGTTTTATCACACTCAATAGTTCGGATTATGCTTATAAGATATTTGTATATAGAAAGTGTATTGAAAAGAGTATAAATAGTGGAAAGATACTTATAATAAAATTGGTGAAGAGAGATAGCAGTACAATTTAAACTGATTCTGCAACAACCAGACCTCTTAATATTCATCCACTGGGTCTACTTGGGGTAACACTCAGTAACCTTCTTTCTTTCTTTCTTTCTTTCTTTCTTTCTTTCTTTCTTTCTTTCTTTCTTTTTAAAAATATAAAACACTTTGAGAAAGCTGCTACTGCAGATCTTTTACATTCTATCATCCAGAGATTGTGGGATTAAATGCCAATGATGCCACAGCTGTCTGTGGCCAGGATGTCCAGAAAGTGGATGGGAACTGGCCATGACTAAATTAGGGAGAAAATCTAAATTAAATGAGAATATATTTTAATATATTCCCGGTTGCCATGATGAACTGGCATCCCATTCAGGGTGTATTCCTACTGTACCTAGTGTTCACTGCAACCAGGATAGGCTCCAGATACACTATCAACCTAACACAGATACGTCAAGTTTCTGTAAATAAATAAATAAATAAATAAATAAATACTTTTTTTTCTTGTGTTGCTTACATGCAATCATAAGTACATACTGTATATTTCTGCACATCCATGACTCATGCCCCCCCCCCCCTCCCCTGCTGTGACTCTTGGCTGGTAAAAGTTGTGGATACCATCCTGCATGGATCTTTTCTCTGATATCAATGGTTTTTAGTTGCAAGTTTTTCAGAATACCAATTCTGGCTATATTTAGACAAAGAGAAAAGATGAAGAGTAAAAAAAAAAAAGTCCACTTTACAAAGGCTTAAGTTTCATCCAGATCAACTCACTGACTTTCACTCAAACAGCACAGCCATGGAGCATTTCTCAGTAATTGAACAGGCCATGGGCATTATGCAACCAGCCCACGAGTGGGCCGTCAGAGCCAGAAGAGGAGAGGAAAGGAGAGAAGAAGTGGACTGAGGGGGGTGCTGCTGGTAGGCAGGATGGTGGGGGTTAGCAGTGCTTGGGAATGTGTAGGAGGATAGATGTAGAGTGTGACTGAGTGAGATAGGGAAAAAAAATCCAAGAACAAGTGATACAGTAGGTTTTGGGTTAGCAGTCAGTACATATTACAGTGCTATGATGAAATCGGTTGAAATGTTGTTTCAGCTGTTGAAACCGTCATTGTGAGCAAATTTGTGAGAAGGAAGAAGATAGTGATGAACCATGGAGTGCAGACAAAACCAAATTTAGAGAGAGATGCCTCTGTTTTGATTACCAATCACGCTTAAAGGTGCTAAGGATCATTACACTCACTCACTCACTCATCGTCTATACCGCTTAATCCTGTATTCAGTCACACTCATCATCTATCCGCTTAATCCTGTATTCAGGGTCACGGGGAGCCTGGAGCCTATCCCAGGAGACTTAGGGCACGAGGCAGGATACACCCTGGACAGGGTGCCAATCCATCAAAGGGCACAGGATCATTACATTTCTTCTTCATTTGAAAAACATGATCTATAAAGGAGAACAGTTTGTAAACTGTTGAACCGCTGCCAAAAGACCACCCAGCATGTGAACATATGTTGGCATTATAGATACCTCTATATTTTTAGTCATGCCTGTGTAGAGCAGCCAAAATCTCCCCACATCCTGCCATGCTCACTGTGCAACACCGGCATCCCACCATGCAATGGGTGAGGATCATGGCAGCTCTCAGCTGTGCCTGTGCATAATGCTGTGTACATCTATACATGCTTTTGTATGTTTTTTCTTCCTTGTTCTTTACTGGCAGGCTTACAAGCTCTATTTTCAATGTGCTACAGCTGAATCACTGACTTTTGCTCTGTATTTTTCACGTTTCTTCCTTTTTCGTCTGACTCTCTATGCTTTTTTTTTATTTGCATTTTCATTTTCTCTCGCTCGCTCTACTCCCACGCTAACCCCACATGCACCATGCCTGAGGCTCCACTAAACCAGCCTTTTTGGCTGTTTTTAAAACATCTGGATAAATGCATAGAAATTTACTTTCATTTGGACACATGAGCCAGTTTCATCATGGTTCTTGATTGGATAATAAATGCACTTGACAATAGTTTTCCAGAACTATTCCAGACCAGCTGACCGTCGTCTTAAAATAACACCTGACTGTTGTTGTTCTTGCTTAAATACCATATGTGTTTTCATAGTTCAGAAAAAATCCAGTATTGTTCTAGAATGTAGAAAATAAATACAAACTTTTATCCAAACTGTTGACTGGTAATGTTATACATGTAATCATTTTGATCAGAAATTTATGGTACATTTATAGCTCTTTATGGTTTTTTTTTCTTTTAAATAAAAAAATGTTAAAGATTTTTTAAATTAGCAGTTGTTAAACCACTACTTAAGATACCTGACCTCGACCACTGTCAGCTGTCCAATTACAGGCCGATATCACACCTCCCCTTTATCTCAAAAATTCTGGAAAAGGTGGTAGCGCAGCAGTTATGTTCATTTTCTCATAGAAATAGCATACATGATTTGTATCAGTTAGGATTTATGCCCCATCACAGCACAGAGACAGCACTTGTAAACGACCTCCTATTGGCCTCTGATCAGGGTTGTGTCACTATACTTGTGTTACTCAACCTCAATGCAGCTTTTGAGACAATTGATCATAGTTTTCTTCTTCACAGATTAGAAAATATAGTAGGAATTAAGGGAATGGCGCTCTCCTAGCTCAGAATTGTTATCAGTTTGTAGATTTAAATGGTGACTATTCTGCATGTTGGAAAGCTGCAAAGTGGAGTTTGGTGTTCCACAGGGTTCTGTTTTAGGCCCACTGCATTTTTTTCCTTTACATGCTTCCTCTGGGCAACATAATTCATGCATGGTATTAGTTTTCATTTTTATGCTGATGACACACAATTGTATGTCTCAGCAAAAACAGATGAGAGAAACAAGCTTAATAAAGTTGAGCAATGTGTGCAGGACATAAGAGACCATGTGTTAATTAACTTCCTTCTGCTTAATCCTGACAAGACAGAAGTTCTAGTCATAGGAACACATGCAGAACATACTGTAACTTTAGATGGACTTTCTGTTCCATCGAGTGCAACAGTAAAAGAAGCATTCTTTCATCTCAGAAATATTGGCAAGATAAGGAATATATTGTCACTAAATGATGCAGAAAAATTGGTTCATGCTTTTATTACCTCTACTCTAGGTTTGACTATTGTAACGCCTTACTGTCTAGTTGTTCAACTAGGTTTTCAAACAAGCTTTAGTTAGTTCAGTATGCATCAGCAAGAGTCCTCACTAGAACCAGAAGATACGAGCACATCACCACTATCTTATCCATACTGCTTTGCCGTATGAAATCCCTGTGAAATTTCGCATTCATTTTAAATGGATTTTTATTTTACTACTTTTGATTAATATAATATAATTTTTCTTACAAAGTTATAGAATAGCCTTCAAATTAATATGTGGAACTCAGACATAGTCTCAGTGTTTAAGTCTAGGCTAAAAACCTATTTATTTAGCCAAGCATTTTTGTAAATAGATTTGCCTTGGGTAAAGGAGCAGATCTTGGGGATGTAGAGTATTCTGGTGAACTGGTATGTTTAGATGCTGTCTTTCCCACTCTCATAGATCACTCAGGTTTGTTGATGGTGAAGTGATTGGTTGCTTTACTTCCCAGGGAGCCCTCATGTCTGTGTTTCCTTCTGGCTCTCCCTTTTAGTTATGCTGTAATAGTTAGTCCTGCTTGCACTCTGCACTAAATATGTATCCACTGTGACCATACATTAGGACTGTGACCATACCTAACTGTTATGTCTTCGTCTCTTCAGCTCTCTCCTCTCTTCTCTTCTCCTCTCTCTCCCTCTCACTCCCCCTCTTTGTTTCTCCCTCTCAAGCTATACATGTCACTCCTGAGCTGCCAGTGATCCAGACTCCCTCTGCCCTCTGGTCCTGTCTCATCCTGCTGCCCAGCTTCTGCTTGGAGATGTAGTTGGTTGGATGCCCCATGTTGTCTGCTTGGGATGCGTTTGGTGACTGGGGAATGTTCCACTTTACCATGAAGATGGTCCTGATCTCAGCTGATGCAGACAGCTGTTTTCTGAGAACTTATGACTGCAGTCGGTCAATGGTTCAGGCCTGGAGTTTCCTAAAGTCTGACCTGAGCATCCAGTAACGAACTGGACTACATATTATTTTAAAGACATCAACTGTAATATTGAAGATATTGGATGGGTTTTTATAACAGGTTGCCTTTGAGTCTGGTTCCTCTCAGGGATTCTTCCTATTGCCATCTCAGGGAGTTTTTCCCTGCCTCCGTCACCCTTAGCTTGCTCATCAGGGACTATCTAATTATTTTGATTCATATCCTTGATTAAAAATTAAACATTAAAAATTTGAAAATCAAATTATAATGTCCCCAATCCTGGTGATTTGTAGAGGCATAACTGAAACTGTGTCCTGAAACAAAAATTTCATGACACTTGCCCACACTTTCAGATGAGGGTTACAAGGCTAGAAAGTGTTTCTACTATTTTCAATAACTGCTAATCTAATTTTTGTTATATAATATTGAGTGTAACTTTTATAATATTGTAGTTACGTTGTGGGGGTTAGAGAGATGGGCCACGGGATGTAATGTTATATATAAGAGCCCTTACACAGGATTTCTGAGGGGGTTAATGAAATAGGAGGCTGAGAAAGTGCTTATGACACACACAGAAAGACCTTCACGATTGGAGATATCGTGGGATTATTAGTTGGAACTAAAGAAAAAACTAAAAAACCACAAACACAAAACATACCCTTTCTGCGGGCTTATGTGTTTTGTGTGTTGTTGTTGTTGTTGTTGTTGTTGTTGTTGTTGTTATTGTTGTTGTTTTAAGACATTAACTGAGGCTAAACAGGTGGCATGCCGCTCTCTCTATTAATAATGCTGGCTTCTTGTGCAGATGTTAGCTGGGTCTTTGCCTTGTCTTTACCTTTTGATGAGCTATTTGTCTTAGCCCTGATACCTTACCGGATGCTACCTAATGATCGCACGATGTGCACAGGTATCAGCGCCCTTACATAAGCACGGCGACAGGTGCAGCACATTTGCCTGAAATTCAATCTATTTACAGCAACATCACCTGGCAACCACGTGTCTAGATGGCCATTAGCTCTGCCTGTGCAGAACTCCGTGGGGTAGGCGTGTTCTGCCCCTTGTGAGCCCCCCATTATCACAGTTGTAATATTATTTATAAGGACTTTGTAAGGACTTTATGTAACCTTAATGGAAGGAATTACAGGGTGCTTTCACTCATACATGCTTGATGTGGTCCTCCTTGTGAGAAAGCATTTAGAGCCAAAACAGGACCAATGTGCATATTTGATGGAACTTCGGTGATATCTTCAGCTGATAAGCATCATGGTTCAGAAGGATTCATGCACTTTTTTTCCTGTATGTTCTTTATATGTCCCTCAGGTGCATCAGTGTTTTTTTTTCTTTTTAAACTGTATAATCCGTATGAATTGCCACGTACGTTAACCTCCATCAGGAAACTGTTTCTTCCACTTCACAAAGACGTGCAGTAGTCCACAACACTTGACGCTTTCTTGTAAACCAATAAGCGGAGAGGACGTTCTTGCATAGTTTGAAGTGGCATTTTTTGGAATGCTTAAAATTTCCTGTGTGAAAAGAAACCAAACAAATAGTAAAACACTGCAAGTTTACAAATTCAAGTGATTTGGACTAGAACAGATGAACTAAGGTGTGAAAGCACCCTCAAGTGTCAGCACACTGTGACAGTAAGTTCTTCTGCCAGAGGAGTTTGTGCCTTCCGCTTTCTCAGTGGTATGACAAGCT
Source organism: Clarias macrocephalus (assembly GCA_011419295.1). Classification (NCBI taxonomy): domain Eukaryota; kingdom Metazoa; phylum Chordata; class Actinopteri; order Siluriformes; family Clariidae; genus Clarias; species Clarias macrocephalus. The sequence goes on from JAAGKR010003766.1 coordinate 23,304, forward strand.
GCCTTATTTGTCTTATTACATTAAAAGAGAGACAAATGGGTGGTGAGAATAACTGGCTTTACATTTTAATGTTACACAACAATTATAGTTATTATTGATTGTTTAAAAAATGTAATTCATAAAAAAGTAACACACCCCTTCAGTAGAGGAATGTCACATTTCAGGACAGAATGATAATCTACTTCAGGTGGTAGAAGTGTGGATTATTTTGAGCTGTTGTGAGCTATACTTTACATAATGCATATTGTGGATGAAGGAGAACTCTGCCAACCTTTAAGAGCCAGTTTATTATTGAGTCGTTAATTATAAAGCATATCAATCAGTAACTATTGTTGAATATTCAGAAACTAAGGTGACTAATAATAAAGGTATGTAATTAAGAGTTGGAAATTTTAAGTTGAACTAATTACTGATTTTTTTTTAGGGGTAAATCATGGGTCAGACTACAGGTCTCAAGGGACTGAGATTTCATCAATACCCAAATCCATCCATGAATAAAACATTGTGACTCATTTGCCACATGCTCTTGTTATTTGGATGGCACTGTGAAATGGCTTTGTGCGAAGGAGCATAGTGGCCACTGTACAAGCCTCTGGAGGCAGTGTTATGATCTGGGCTTGCTTTAGATGGTCAGGTCTAGGCTCAACAACATCATGTGGCAATAAAATGAAGTCCCTGGATGATGACCTGAAGTTATGGATATTTCAGTGAAAGAGAGGTTTTGGGAGCATGAGGAATAATTATCACGCATCAACTAACCACCACGTTGTGGTCTATTAAAAATATTAGTGTGTGCGACTTTTTTATAGTGTTGCTACTATTTTCGATTACTGTTATCTTTTATTCTTATTATTATTACTTTTTGTATTATAGTGAGTATACTTTTTATTTCATACTGTAGGGCGATATCACTAATATTTTTGCTGGGTTGCTTTTAGCTTTGATTACAGTTTTCTCTGTGGCATTGTTTTGACAACCTTATGCAACATCACAATATTTTTTTCAAAGTTGCATTAATTTGTGGCTGTGATTTTGTTTTCATGATGGGAGAGCTGATCTACTCTAAAGTCTCATCCGGCGCTTCTCAAAGACTTTCAATAGGGTTAAGGTGTGCTGGACAGATCAAGTGTGAAAATGATTCTTCATGCTCCCAGAACTACTCTAACAATTTGTGCCTGATGAATCATGGATTTGTTCTCCTGGAACATGCCTGTGCTATCAGAGAAGAAAAAGCCAGCTGACTTAATTTTATTGCTACATAATGGTGCTGAGGACAGACCTGACTAACTGATGCAACACCCTGATCATAACACCTCCAGAGACTTGTACAGTAGGCTCTATGGATGATGGGAGCATCGCTACACACATTTCATTTCCTATCCTGATATGCCTCTAGCTCTGGAATAGGTTACCTTTCTGTGCTACTAATTAGCATGTTGTGCTTGTGATTATTAATGGTGGTTGCAGTGATGAACTGTGACGTTTTCTGAGGTTGGTGTGCAAAAATTTTTGCTTTCAAAATTGATAACTGAAAACATCCTATGCTTTTATGTGAAGTGCTTAAAATCACGTTGCTAGGCAACTAGGCAGTATGGATACCTACGGATGGGCTGTCATAGCCATTAAATCTGTCATACCAACAATGTAAAGTCTTAGTAACAGTGAAAGCGTCTGTCTTACTTATATTTTGACCAATTACAAAAGACATGGCTAAAATAAAGCTGAAACCACAGTGGACCATATGCAGAGTTATCAACTTAATAATAAAAAAAAAGAGTCGTATTTATGTACATGTTGAATTCTTATTCAGAATCAGCTTAAGCATATGCTTAAGTTGACAGACAAGTCGCTCATGTATAATATATTTGTATAAAAGTCTTGATTAATGGCTTTCTCTATTGTTGTTGTTGTTTGTTATTATTATTATTATTATTATTATTATTATTCAGCAGCTTATGAGAAATTACATCATCCAACACAACCTATTTTTGCCTAATGTGTTAGAAGTACAGTGGCAGAAAGCATGAACCTTAGGCAGGGTAATGTTTAATACAATATTGTTGTAAGAGAAATGGTTTAAGAGATGGTAAATAGCTTCAATTTGGACATTAACTGGTTATAGTTCCTTGCTGCCTTATAGTGCAATAGTCCTGTGAGTTAACTGGTAGTCCAGTTGCCAAGACCTGAGACATAATTTCTAATTAATTCATAGGACTCCCTGAAATGAACATATATAGTCCAGCAAGATTGACTGGCAACAGTTTGAAAATCATGTGTGTGCAGTATTTCCATTGGTGGTTCAGTGGTAGGTTTTTCACCTGCCATGCGAGTGCCCTGGTTAATTTCCCACCCAATGCCCACACTCCAGCCAATGCGTGCAGTGCCATTCCCAAGCCTGGATAAAATGGGAGAGTTGCGTCAGGAATGGCATCCTGCATAAAACCTGTGCCAAGTTGTGTGCGGATTGGATGGTCTGCTTGGCGACCCCTCGACGGAAACAACCAAAAGGCAAACAACAAGTTCCTGTTTCATTATTGAAGCCACCTTTTATTGTGCGCCTGAATTATGCCCCGTACAGACATGTTTTACTTCTGCTGCAGCCATGCTCTGCACTGTCCAAGCTTACCTCAGCTGTGCCCAGTGCTACCATGGATATCCTGCTGGCTCCACTGTCTGGCTTTAAGGATATTGTGCTTCTCTTTCCGCCTAGCTTTAAAACAAGTTGTGTCTGCCGTGCTTCCTAGCTGTGATGTCATGCATACTCTTGATTTTGTACTTGCTCCAAACCCTAGCTTTGAAAGCATCATGCTCACTCCACACCCATGCTTTGAAAGCATTATGATTATTTCACATCCTAATTCTGGTATGAGAACACCAAGCTTGTTCTGCACCCCAGCCTCGAGAATGTCGTCCTGGAAGCCACCTCTGCCACAAGGTTTCAAAGCCATTGTGTTCAGTGCACTATGGCTTCTTGTGCTGGTGCCATCCGTTCTCACTGGGTTTCTTTGAGGATATTATCCACTGAACAGCATCCACTAAACAGACCCATTCTCATTCTGGAAGACCCATAAGACAGCCTCTTTAAATCTAAGCCCCAGGTATAACCAAGTCTTTGTCCTGTTCTAGTTTTTTTTTTTTTTTTGTCACTCTGCCAAGTTAAGTCACAGCCTCCAGGCCAAGTGCCCATCTAAACCCTACAGCCAGAAGCTTAGCAGAGTGAAGATGGTGGGGTGGTTGCCCTGAGCCACAAGTACAGTAGGTGTCCCAAGGCGCTATGCTGTATCCAAAATGATTTATGTTAACACTGACTTCAGTTCCCAATGTTTTTTTTTTTTTTTTTTTTGCCGTAGGATCATGGTTCAGTTTTGCTATGTTTATTTTCTTTTAGCTATTAAAGCCACCTCTTTATATTAAGGTTTTGATTACTATATTACCTAAGCTCTTATTTTTTTCCTCTTTTATTTATAGTATTGTTTCTGTTGAGATGTGTTTACTCGCTCTCATGAGTATAAGATGCTTGGTTTGTTTTCAGTTTGTGTCCATGTATATGATAATGCTAATAGCATAGCAGAGCTTTAACTTCAGTTCCATGATTGTACTATTTAGGCTTCTGATTATAAATGTTTAATAAAGGATTCCTGCAACTATGCTCTATTTTCATCCACATTAATTTTATAAAGATTGTAAATATCTATTACTTAAATATTCATTTTAAATATCTAGAGCTATTTACAAAATCAACAGTTTTAATTGCAAGTTCAAAATCAGCAAAACAAACAAAAGCAACTCAAAATAAAAGGTTATGGATTATTGAGGACTTGAACCTGCCTATTCACAAAGTCAGGTCTAAGTCATAGTGTCTATTCTGCAACAATACAGAGGACAACCACTGACACAGTGTATTGCAATATAAAATAAGTTTAAGGCTAATTAATCAGGTTAATCTGAAAATTTTAGGAGTACAAGGGACTTCAGTGTATCTGCAACTGCCTACAATATGGCAAAATATCATAGCTACCATTTTAAATCTGTATTCATATCTCTGTAAGGGTAGGGCCAACATTAACAGAGGTTTCACAGCTCAGCTTTGCCTTCATGACAGTAAGGATGATATGCTGCCAAGTCTGATGAGCATGGAAATAATATCCAAAAAGGAATAGTTTACAATAAAGAAAAATTGGTCTGGGTAGCATTAGTCGTTCTTTCAGCTGCTCCCATCAGGTTTCACAGCGCCATCTGATCCGCACAACAACTTGGCACAGGTTTTACGCCGGATGCCCTTCCTGATGCAACTCTCCCATTTTATCCGGGCTTGGGACCAGCATTGCACCCAGTGGCTGGGGTTTGGGCATTGGCTGGGAATTGTTGGATCGCTCAGTGGTTAAGGCATTGGACTATGGTTCGGAAGGTCCCAGGTTCAATTCCCATGACCGCCAAGTTGTCCCAGGTGGGTCTGTGAGGCCCTTAACCCTCAACTGCTCAGATGCTGAGATAAAAATGTAAGTCGCTTTGGATAAGGGCGTCTGCCAAATGCCTAAAATGTAAATTGAACCAGGGTCTTCTGCATGGCAGACAAGAGACCTTCCACTGAGCCGGCCAATGTCCCTGGTCTGGGTAGCACCAGCGATCTGGAATAATTCTGGTATGTTAGTCAACAAGGAGTAGATATCCACAATGGCATTAACCAGCTGGTGTTTTTACTGTAACCTGAATCTGTTGCAAGAGTCAAATCTAAGGTCATCAATACTGAAGGTCAATCTGATTCTTCTTTCTGTAACATGCTGTGGCAAACTGTGGAGACACTGGGATCATGTTTTCCCCAGGTCTATCTTGCGAAGTGTGATTGCTGATTGTGTTGCATTATGCTAGGATGCTCTAGCCGAGCATGAATTACTGGTGATGCCCTTCCCCACAATTTCCCCACACAGAAATTCCTGTTGTACTCTATTTTGTTCTGCAGCACTACTTTGTCATTTATTAGTCATCCTGAGAATGAGGATGGACATGCAGTAGACAGTTCTTCTCTGACAATTGTCTGCAGGTCATACCTACCATAACAGAACACAAACACCTGGTTGTCAAATTAAGTCCTGTTGTTATGAGCTAGATTTGAGATTTGTCAGTTGGATTCCAGTGAACCTGGGGCCCTGTTAGCCACCAAAGTAAGATGATTAGATCAGATATTATTGGCTTATACAAGATGTAGCTGACTCTCATGAATCAATACTGGGGATAAGTTGGCACTTTGAAGCAGATGTAGTCAGTCATCCAACCATGTGATATATTTACAAGGCCCTTAAGAGCCAGTATGACCCACTGAGGTTTATCCTACACAGCCTTACATCTCCTCCAAGTGCAGAGATGTGGATGACCTACTGGTTTTTAAAACCTTTTACAGTACCAGTGGGTCATCTACTAATTGTTTTAAAACCTTTTACAGAAGTGGACGGACTGGGAAGGAAAGCTTGAAATTCTTCATCAAAGCACTATTCACCATTGATATCTCTTGAAGGGAATATACAATACAGTGTCCTTAGTGTCTGCCTGGAGATGCATGTAATGTGATACGTAAGATTTGTAGTTTGGTAACTTACCTGTGAACTTCTGACATGAGAGATGATATACATACATCTTTTTTGCACCCACCCCAGAGTTGCTTCATCATTTTTTTTTTATTCTGTCACCCAGCTGATATCACACTGGGAGACACATGAATGGAAACAAGAATGATTTGATAAGTTTCATTATTAATATGGTGACCCTACAATTATCAATGAATAATAATAATAATAACAACAATAACAATAATAATAATATAATTGAATATAATAATAATAATAATAATAATAATAATAATAATAATAATAATAATAATAATAATAATAATAATAATAATAATTTTATTATTGTTGTTGTTGTTGTTGTAGTTTCTTAGCACAAAAACTTTGGACCAAACAAGACATGCCAGTGGAAGGTTTCTGTTACAAATTGGATGCAATTATTTTTCTAAGTAAGGTTTTCCAAATCTCCCTCTTCTTTGCATGCACCCCAACTAAACTTATGTGAAAATGTTCAACTGGGTTTCTATGCAATACAGTGAAACGAATGCCATGTCCCACTAATGTACTTTTTTTCAAGGATTTGTTTAGAACCCACGCCAAACCCTTTTAGCTCTGAGCTTGCTTGTTTTGGTTTAATTATAAAACGAGATGTCATGTCGAAGGGCTCAAAAAATCTCTACTAATTTGAAAACATCACCTTGATCAAAATTAAGCAACCCCTCCTACTCGTTGTAGCTTATTTCTATTGAAAATAGTCCTACATTGGAGACACAGTGATCAGCAAAAAACTACCTCAGTTTCTCTCTCTATTTTCTGTAATCTTTTGCGTTATTTTGTGCACAAACTTGTATCAAACCCTTCAACCAGGTCTTCTGACTGCTGCCCAAAAAATAAATACTCTAGCACTCTACCTACTCCAACGGTTCCGGAGATATCCGGGAACTAATCAGCATACTTGCTCCCCCTGAAGAGTGATCTTCAATGATAGATATCGGATTACATTCTCAGCATGTGAGTCAGGCATACAGCTTAACCATGTCCACTCCACTTACTATATACAAACATATCATCATTTTTCCATCATGTCGGGATTGTATTGGCAAAAGGCTGAGAAAATAAGTTTGCATGTCTCTATCTCCAGTCACACATTCCAACTCTTCCTCGGGTATACATACAGTACAGTAGGTGTCCACAACCCAACTGTTAGATTTAATCCCTCTAGTCTAGTACACCCTGGGTCTTTCTAGTAGGACATGCCTGGTAAAAATATAGTAGAAGCCAAGTAGGAAGCATCTTTATAGGGACCCCAACCATATCAACTAACTACTCTCAAATGAAAAAAAAAAGTGCAGTGGCTTTACTTTGAAACTGTGAACTCTCAAATTCCTTTCAAAAATATCCCTATAATTTAGGTTACATTTTGTGTCTTTAGTAGTGAGCAATACATATTCATAACAAGTACTACAGTAAATGTCATCTTAAATCAAATTCACAATTGTCCCAGAAAATATTCAAGAAAGAAAAACAATAGAGATCATATTTATAGGCATTTATATTTATTGATATAGATGTGCAATAGGATGGACATGGGAGGAACATCCTTGCATAGACGATAGACTATGCTTTCACCAGCATCATATGATGGTGTGTGTGTGTGTGTGTGTGTGTGTGTGTGTGTGTGTGTGTGTGTGTGTGTGTGTGCAATTTAACACATAGTTATGTATGGGAAAGAAATGTCTGTATGTACTTACAAAGATGTAATAATAATAATAATAATAATATAATTTGGCATGAAATAAAAAAAAAACATGTGGGTGTTTGAGTCAGCTTGAGTTTTATCATTTCAATTATTTGGATCATGCAGTTCTTACTTTTTTCCATGCAGACTATAATTAAGCAGTTAAATGAACACAAAAGCTCACCACATTCATCATATTTAAACATAACAGAGACATGGGTTGAATATTAAAGAACATGTTAAATGACTCATTTCAGCCCAACAATTCAATGCATTTCAATACTTTTAGACCAAATACCACTTTGTGGTACTCTGTTTCACATGGCTCTTAGCAACTCAGAGTAAGGGTCAGATGATGTTTGTGCAAATTTTCTGAAAACGATGGGCATTTATAAATTCTAAGCAAAGGCAACAGAATCTATGAATATTTTTCATTAACTATCAAGTTGGGTAAACATACCCAATAATACTTTTGCAATAAAGCTTACATAAAAGTTATTAAAGCTGGTATAAAAAAACAACATTGAAAAATAAATACAAACTAGCATTCAACCCACTCAAGTATAATGCAGATGAGAAACAAACAAACAAACAAAATGTGATCAGATTTCTTTCTGTAATTAATTTGAATAATAAGAAGAAAAATATTTACCACATTATGAGGCATTGAAAGATTTAGATCTTTTATTTAGATTTTAACCCATGCATTTTCTTTCTCTGCTGTCTAATTACAGAAATGAGAAATAGTTTTTGACATGATAAATGCTGTTGTCATGCATTCCACCTTCCTACTCTGTAATACATTAATATAACAATCAGTTTTGTATACAGTTACTTATACATACTAATATGTTGAACAAATGTAATATGTTGAATCATTATCAAATGCTTTTACATATAAGGGCAGTTCAGTCTTGGTCATGCTCTTCATCCAAACTGAAGAGATAAAATAGAAAAATGCTTGGTCCTTTTGTTTCTCTCTAATGCCTTAGAAGCTTAGAAGCAGATAATTCCTTTCCTTTCTTTAGCTTTGGCCTCACTATGGAAGTTTGTGTTCAATATGTTATATGTTATATATATATATATATATATATATATATATATATATATATATATATATATACACATACATACATACATCATACATACATACATACATACATACATGCATACATGCATACGTGTGTGTGTGTATACATGTATGTATGTATGTATGTATGTATGTATGTATGTATGTATGTGTGTATATGTATATAAATGCGTGTGTATATAGTGCTAACAGTTTTGCTGCAGCTTTTCCTAGCAGTAACCAATTAACTTCTTTCTAACTTAGCTCCTGTCTCGAAGTCATCCGCAAACTACTTTTCCAAAACTGCTTTCATTAATAGACATGGAGCCCAACATCACATACAGTAGAATTTACAGTAGCATTATTTGTCTGGTATACAAAGTATTTGTTGCTGTTTGTTCATGTTCCCTTTGATTTACTGTTGCTGTCTCTATATGGATAAATATACTGAGCAGTAGGTTGCTTTATTTCCTGGCAGTGTTAAAAATCTGTTAAAAATCACACCATTCACTTTTTGAAAAAAGGAATAAATATGGTGCCTCAGGTTATATTTAGGTTACTGATGACTTATTTTAACAGTGTTACAAATCTTTACACTGTTTTAGAATAAACTAGCAGATAAAGGTTGTTTAATAGTTATTAGAAAAGGCAGTGATAGAATGCCTAGCAGGATGTTAAGCTTCTGGGATTTCAGTCTATACATGACCACAGTGAGGTAGACAAACACATAAAAAAGGCTTATTATGAGATTATTATGACCTCAAAATCAGATGACAAAAAAAATAAAAAAACGATGGATGAACAGGCAGCAAAAAGATAAAAAATATATATTTCCTCTCATCTCTACACCACATTGACTGTTTCTCAGATTAACTGGGGTGATCAATTGGGATTTATGTACAAGGTTCGACAGGACAGAACTTAAGAAATCCCACTTGTTCTCTGAGCTCTAACTGTTCTTACTTGTTCGACATTTTAAGCAATTCGCTTTAGCAATCATCAAATCATCACTTTCTGAACACTGAGGCCATGGGATGAACCCTCCCCATTCATGTCCTGAAACTTTGTTCTGCTGTGCATATTCTATTTTAATACAAATCATACTCAGATTGGTCCTTGACATTGCATCATACAGTTAAAAGGAGTTGCACAGTAAAACTGATGTTATTGTACATGGAGGCACTTTTTTTCTGTCAGTAAGGGGGTTAAAGGCACTATATGCAACATATACAGAGTAATATAGGTATATCTTAAACAGCGTAGATGTCAAAGCAGATACACTATATATTTTACTTGTAAAGTTGACTAAATGGGTAATATGTGGTAAAATCATGGATGTGTTGCAAGCAGTAAAGGGTAGTTAATAAGAGTTGTGCAGTAGCTTTTGAGAAGTTTACCATTGGATTGATTTCTTGCTAAGTTGTTAAAAATCTCAGAATTAATGCATTTGTTTGACTTGTTTGAAAACATTGTATTGTCACCTAATAAATCAGCCCATATGAAACACTATCAGATACCCAGGAATCCTACAAAAAGCTAATTAGTTATAGTTAGTATCCATTAATTGTCAGCTCTATATTCCCTATGGTTTTACCTCCATGTCCCATTAACTGCAGATGTAATACTGTTAGGAATGTAATGACATTGCTAATGAATGCCATTACAGTATACTTTTATAGTGTTTTAAAAGATATTTTTGAAATTAGTATGGATCCCTGTATTAATCTTCAAGTACATACAAAAAGATCCACTATGATCACATAATAATGGTTCCATGAATTGAATTAATTATACCAAGATACATAGTACCTGAGTTTAGTAGACCTCAAAGCTTCACTGCATCAACCTTACTGTTAAACATTCATTTCCCAGTCCATACCAGGAACAAGACATAATACGCACTGCATTTTGCAAAACCAATGTCTGGAATCTGAGGGCAATATGTAAATGAATAGAAAAATATTGAGGTAATGATTTGAACATGCCATGATTGATAACCAAAGAATATTTCAACATGCTTATACACTTCTGAAAGCCATGTTCTTTGTCACATAGTATTGGATCTTAGGAGTATGGTTTTAGCATGTGATGGAGAAATACCAGCAATGGCAAGAAGCCATGATTTTCCATTAATAATGAAGTGCACTGCTGTTTGCTGAACCTCAAGATGAACAGCACTCGTTCCTCAAAAATGAAATAACACATCAGAATCTGCATAATGCTTTAGGAATTCAATTCCAGATGCTGTAGACAATCTGTTATTGTAATAATCCGTGTCGACTTGTTTTTCTGACGGTCATACTGTTGACAGTTGGAGTTCTTATTTGGACCTGCATTTTAATCTCCTTTTTATCCCCAAAATCTTAATTTTCAGCAAAAATTCAGTGGCATATGAATGTATTACTTGTCTTGGTAAAGCAAATGCAATGCAAGAATGCATTGACCTAGGCCTATATAAAGCATTCTCGTATTATCAATACGTCATGTTTGTTATTTCTTCAAAATAAAAGTGGAGCAAGAGTTACACATCTGTCAGAAGCTTGCCCTTATTCACACAATTCTGGTTTGAGATATGGGTGCAGTTCCCAGTTCTCAGGTTTGCCTCCCTAAAATTGTCAATGCTGTTATTCATATCATCGTCTGTCTCCACATATTCCGACTTACTTATGATAGAAGAACTGCGTCGACTGGAGTTGGAGTCAGACGCAATGTTGGGATTACTCACATTGAGGAGTTGTGCCTGCTCCTCTCCTTCTGTTTCTCTGTGGTAAAAATAGTTAAAGTTGGACACAATCACTGGGACAGGAAGTGCAATGGTGAGCACACCAGCAATGGCGCAAAGGGAACCCACAATCTTGCCTCCGATGGTCACAGGATACATATCTCCATAGCCGACAGTGGTCATTGAGACCACAGCCCACCAGAATGCATCTGGAATACTGGTAAAGAAGGACTCCTTCTCCTCAGCCTCGGCAAAAAACACTGCACTAGAAAACAAGATGACACCAATGAAAAGGAAAAAGATCAAGAGGCCCAGTTCTCTCATGCTGGCTTTCAGTGTCTGCCCCAATATCTGCAGTCCTTTAGAGTGCCTCGACAATTTGAAGATCCTGAACACCCGGACAAGGCGAATAACCCTGAGGATGGCCAAAGATGTGGCCTGCTCACCGCCTACCTTCGCTTCCTTCCCCTCTTCATCTTCAGCAAGCTCTGTGCCAAGCGTGATGAAATAGGGGATAATTGCCACTACATCAATAGTGTTCATCATGTTTTTAAAGTAGGCTGCTTTGCTTGGGCAAGCACAAAAACGGACGATCAGTTCAAAGGAGAACCAAATGATGCAGAGAGTTTCCACAATAAAGAAGGGGTCTGTGAAAATGTTTGGCTTGTAGTAGAAAGTACTGTTCCCAACAGTTTGCAAACGCCCCTGTGGGTCCTCTTTGAGTTCTGGCAAAGTCTCCAGACAAAAGATGACTATAGAAATCAGAATTACCATAACTGACACAATTGCAATGCCACGTGCAGGGCCCGAGCTCTCTGGATGTTCAAACAGAAGCCATACCTGTCTCTGAAACTCATTTTCTGGCAGTGGACGCTCCTCTTCACGAATGAAGCCCTCATCCTCCCGGAATTTTTCCATGGCCTCTACTCCGAGCTCGTAAAATTTGATCTCCTCGGAGAACATGTCTAAAGGGACATTGACGGGTCTTCTCAACCGCCCACCTGACTGATAGTAGTAGAGGATGGCATCAAAGCTTGGTCGGTTCCTGTCAAAGAAGTATTCATTCCTTAAAGGGTCAAAGTAGCGCATCCGCTTTTTGGGATTGCCCAGCAGCGTGTCTGGGAACTGGGCGAGTGTTTTGAGTTGAGTCTCGAAGCGCAGGCCTGAGATGTTGATAACGACACGCTCGCAGCACTCGTGGTCCTCATGGTCATGGGGGTATGGATCATGTGGATGCCCTGGCAGGGTTGAGGTCTCATCCATGTTATCTCCTGCCACCACAGTCATTTCTGCAGCTTAGACTCGCAGCACCAGAAAAAACATTCAATCTAGATTAGCAGACATCCAGCTCCTGGTATGGTTTCCACTTTCCACTGTTTACACTGTCTATGACACAAGCCCCATTAGAAGGGAAAGCTCATATGGTTCCTTTTTACCACCAGTCCGACTGCTCCCAGTTTCAGTAGACCACTGCATCATCTCCTTTTGCTCACCACTCAACCGGAGAAATGAGACAGACAGATGGGGAGAAAGGATGGTAATTAGATATCAGAAGATATCACAGCAGAAAAAAAAAGCCTGCAGTACTGTAGGTTTGCTTGCTCAGCAAATTGTTCCTCCCTGACTGATAATGCTTATCAAGTAAATCTCTGGGTATGCAATTTTTATATCAGCATCAGTATTTATGTATCAGCATTCAAGTTTAAGGCTCCTGCCCACCTTCTGAGTGCAAAAATTGGTGGTGTGTTGCATCTTGCACCACTTATACCGCACAGTTATCATATTACAAAGCAAAATCTCCAGTGCTGAGTTTTTTTTTAGACTATATATAGCGCAGTGTTCCAGGGCTTATATAAACGCTGTAGGTGTTAATGCAACAATGGAAATTTCGCAAGCATATCATTTGACATATTGTCACTGAAAGTGTGGGCTAACAACAGAAAATAGAGAAGAATAGTGTTTTTGTGCTTACCTTTTGGAGATGTTTTTAAGGGCTTGTTCGGTACCGGGTCACTCCATTTTTGTGTCTGTGTGTGTGGGTGCGTGCGCGCGCGCGCTCGGTGCCGGTGCTCCAACTTTGCACTGGCCCCCGTTGGGTCTCTCTTTTTTTTTTTTTTTCAATATGAATATCGCATTACAGCAGCAGTACGCGCGGCACTGCGCGCTTTCTTTAAATATTAATCGGCTGCTTTGTCTTCGTTAACATCCAGAGGTGCTCCCCGCGTTCCGCTTCATACGCAATCCGAGTTTGCAGTAACAGGCAGGTGAAATCTTTTAGACGGGGTGCTGAACTCATGCCGAAGGATGCGTGCGAGATCAAGGCGCATGAAATGTGCGGAACGCATCTTCCCCTGTGAGGCGCAGTGTGCTTCAGCGGCTTTTCTCCTCTTTGGTGCAAATCAACAAGAACACGGACGTCCCGAGATGCACAGTGTCTCTCTCTCTCTCTCTCTCTCTCCAACACACACACACACACACACACACACGCCGCTAGGCTGAAGAGAGAAGGAGAAAGGGAGGGTAGGAGGAATGAAGATTTGAAAGCGAAAAGAAGCGCATGATGATGTTAAAGCACATTGCAGGTTTTCATACACGCACAGCGTGGTGAGGGAGAGAGAGAGAGAGAGAGAGAGGAGGGGGTTCCGACGCAATGCAGACACACTGTACTAACACAAGTGCTTTCCACGCCACAAACCCACAAATACTTGAGCAGGCGATGACTTCCCTCCTCCACTTTAAAGGCCAGTTGCTGTTTTTACAGTAAATGTGCATCGCGCTCTGAGCATGTGCGTGTAATTCCAGCGCAGAGTAATCGGATCCTGTACTGACGCGTAATAAGGCATGCTCGAGATTTAGAATTCTGCATTCGACGCACGTGAAGAAGAAGAAAAAAAGGTTTCCCTAAGGCTGTTTGTTTTACGAGTTCAGCTTTGGCATGTATTTAAAAAGTGATCCCCCCCCCCCCCCAGTACTACAAATAATAATAATAATAATAATAATAATAATAATAATTCATATTAATGCATATGTAACAGTTCTGTAGTTACTGTATTGATTTGATGCCTTTATTTGACTTCATGTGCTTCCATTTCAGTGCACTGAATGACGTTTCAGAGCAGGAGCCTTCAGTCTTGTTCACCGCCACTCCTCATTACACTTGTTTAATCAGATTTTGGTCCTCAATAAACCGGTAGGTGTGGTTCCTGTTTGCCTGCAATGAAAGCATGCAGCCTTGCCGGCCCTTTGTTGAACACCCTCTCATGACAGCTATAGCGGATCACTGATACTGCTTTGAGTAAGTCAGTAACACTTATGAATCAGAAAAGTCTTGGGCACTTAATTGTACCTTTCCATGTCACTGGGGTGGGACCATCAACTGTATATAATTTGTAACTTTTCAACTTTTGGTATCTATTACATGACAATGTGAATGTAGTGTTTTGACATGATTTTAATGTCCTGTCGATGATTAGAACTTATGGATCACTCTTGTACATTTAATTAGCTTTTAGAGCAATCCAATATTACATGAACCTTTCCTTATTCCTGATTGTGGTGCAAGTAAATATAGAGTGTTGATGATATATTTTACATTTATTTGAAAAGTTCATGACATCGTAAAATTGTTAACCTGTTAAACATTGTTGTGTCCTAAACTCTTCATGTGTATGAGTAGTCAAATGCTTCAACAACAATAAAATTAGAAAAAACCTGAGACTGATTAACAGAATCTTGGATTCTGGAACATCTCAGGTAATCTCATCTGAAGAACAATGTGCATTGTTTTAGGCTACTTAAAGATGCCATTAGTCCACACCATTTGCCTGGCTCCTCATTGACTCTTTGTGGGACCATCACTGATTTGCAAAAATGCTACAATGCTAATACAAATGCTAATAAGTTACATTTGCAAATCAATGGCAATTCCCAAGAAAAATACCACCTTTCAGCACCTTGGACAGTGACATGCATTTAATCTTGAATAGCCTTTTAAAACCCTGGTCTTAGAAATCAATCAACCTACAAAGTTCACAATCACCTCATAACAAACACTAGTGATTCAGCTCAGTCATGAGCTTTTAAAACATTTGTAAAGTCAATAATTTGGATCATCTTAGATTGACCTTGTCTCAACCCTGCAGGGGGATTGCTTGTCACAAAAGACTCTCAAGTTAACTTCTCCCTCTGGAGGAACCTATATCACCTAACTAGATAAACAATAGATTGTTTAACAATAACAGTTGATTTTAATTAGCTGTGGCTTATAAACCAAAATTTAGGTTAAACAGGCCAACATTATAAAAGAAACAGCCTTAAACAAAATTAAGATATATAGGCTATTAGAGTTATATAGTCAAGCGTCAACAACATGCCAGCATACCAGGCAAATCTTGTAAACTCACTTTAAGGCTTTAGTTTTCCCATATACATTACAGCACAGTAAAATTCTTACTTCACATATTACAGCTTGTTAAGAAGCTGGGGTCAGCTGTGATACAACAAGCAAACAGGGTTAGGGGCCTTGCTCAGGGGTTCAACAGTGCCATCTTGTTGGAGCTGGAGTTTGAACCATTGACCTTCTGGGCAGTAATTGAGATCCTTAACCCGCAGAGCTACTACTGACCTTAACTAAGTATAAAGTTTCATATTGTTTTGACGTATTACTCTAATAACATCAACTCTATAACCCCTTATGTCCCTCTCTTAATCTCTGCAATTTATCTTGAAAATGGTTCTGTACATCATAGCTATACTGCCTGATAAGTCCAGAAAAAAATTAATACAATGCTGTATTATATATAAAATTTAGAAATACTCCAGTAGATTATATTACACTGGTTTGCTAACAAAATCTGTCTATTTAAAGGACATACCTTTCATTTAATAAATGAACTTGAGAGGTGGGGTGAACACCACCACTTTTTAAAAAATTTTTTGGTCTACAACAATGTATTCTTTTTTTTTTTATTAAAAAAAAAACAGAATTTATGATCTAATCTTCAATTTTCCTATTCTGTTTTGTTCTGAGATTTTTTTTTAAAGAATTGCTCATGCTGTTTTACAGTTGTACTGCCTTGAAAAAAAAAACAGTGTTGCATAGAGATCACCTGAATAACTGTATTAAAAAAAAAAAAACTATCTGTCATAATACACAATGTTCCTGCAGAGCTCTAAAATCTCACCACACTCATTCGCTCAGTATGTACTCATTAACACCGACGCCCACCATGTAGCTTTCTTAAAGCGAGCCAGGCTGTGAGCTCACACACTTTTCATACATGGGGCTGATTGTAGCTTCTTGCCCCAGTTTGCCAGCACTGCAGCATGGGGACATCCTGCAGTTAGAAAGAGAGTGAGAGAGGGTTCAAAAATATACAGCATGTTCCACACATTTCTCCATGGTAACCAGGAGCTAGCAGGCACTAAAAGAGAGAGGGAAGAGGAGGAGGGAAATGGAAAGAGATAGAGTGGGAGGGAAAGAGAAAAAACACTGACTGGTGCTGTGCATGCAGAATCAAGAGCATACCTATGAGTGACAGCTTTAACACACTGCAAGCTATTATTTCTGCTACTCTGTGCACAAGGCCATGCAGATGATTATGTCACATGATCTAAACCACATTTTGTGTGTTTTCATAACTGCGGTGATGAACCATGACAGGTTGACCACTGCATACGAATAAGTGCTGTATTTCAGATTGACCAGACATACTAACTGTAGAATTAGCAATATATTTTCCTTTAATCCTGAAGCCTAAATTTTAATACTGTACAGTATATGAGATAATATATAAAATTATGCAAAGCTGGAATACAGTTACAGTATTACACAATTATCAAGCTTCTACTGGTTTACTTACCGTATGCAGCCATTTTTAAGCTTTCGCTACAAACAATATTCACATGATGTAGAGTGGGAGCTGTGTCCAGTGTTTTGAAGTTAATAGTGAAGAATGTAGAATGTCAACCCATCTGTGGTTCTTGGCAGGCTGCAGTGTCTCAGCAACCTTTAACTCAGGGGAGCACAATGTGGTAAAATGTTTCTGAATCATTTTATTCCCACCTCTCATCTTTTATAGGTCACTGACCATTCCACTCAAGTGAGTACAAATTTGATGTTTTCATGATATTTTCAAGAATACCATTACATTGCTGCCCCAATTCATTTAAGCTGTTTTTAAACGGATTATGTATTTAAAACTATCATACCGGAGAAAAATGAAATAAAGTGCATGGAATGTGTGAAGATGGGTTTAGCAGTTATTTAAGTGGGTTGTCTGATATGTTGTGTATTTAATATGATTTTCCTCCCAATTCCACAATTCAGATTTTTTCTTCGTTCTGAGCTACCGACCATGAAATTGCTTATTATGTGAGGGATTCTATGATAGCGAGTTGTCCTGCCATTCTGCTGTTTTTAAAGGAGAACCCTGATGTTTGCTTTCAAGAGAAACTCCACTTACATTACACAGAGGAATTTATGGAAATGTTGTACATTCAGGCTTATAGAACACAAATCACTAATCCAACTCGTGAACAGACCTGGATATGGATAGATAATATAGACAAACATTAGAGCAAACAATTATTATATACTGTATGTTTTATGTTACTGTACAATAAATCCCATCATTTATTAAGCAAAAAGTTATTTAAACATCTTCCAAAAATACCTAATAAAACAACCAGCACTGAAAAAAGATTCTGTGGACCCAAGCCCAGATATAAATTGGAAGGTTGCGTAAGGAAGGGCATCCGGTGTAAAAATCTGTGCCAAGTTGTTGTGTGGATCGAATGGTTTGCAGTGGCAACCCCTCGATGGAGTTACAACAACAATAATTTATCCTAATTCAATGCCAGTCATTGTTCTAATGTGACTGTGTGTGTGTGTGTGTGTGTGTGTGTGTGTGTGTGTGTGTGTGTGTGTGTGTGTGTGTGTGTGTGTGTGTGTGTGTACAACATAATCTGAACAGACTAACATTTAATCATAGTGCCTATTGTGAGTCATCTTGCAGCTTCTTATAAATATTTACTGCCCATTGAACTTAAATCTTGTTCTTCCTGTTTGACATGTTTTGGCCATACTCCCTGATGTTTTCATGCAATATATTACAGACTTTATTTTCTGTGCGTGTTCTGCAAGGAGCTACTCATATCTTACTCATGTTATTACACGTTTGTGTAATACAATAATGTGATCGGGGTGGAGTAATTATACTTGCTAAAATTTTGGGAGGTATTTATACTTTCATTAAAAAAGAAAAAAGGGACTGGCTACAAAGCTTAACGGTCTCTTCTTCTCTCTAAAATCATGAACATTCCTCATCTGCGGTGATCTTTTCATTCTACACTATATAGAGTTCTGTAGATATCAGATTGTGGTGATTTGTAAACCTGGTGACTTATGGCAAACCTGAGTATAAGTATATCTGGCACTAACTAATTGAAATGTCAAGTAGGCAAAAAATAAAATAAAATAATAAATAAATAAAATGGACACCCCATCTATATTTTTAAAGCATAAGAACGTTTTGCTAATTTGCTGACATTTGCTAAGTATAGCAAATTTGCTAAATATAGGAGCTACCATATAGGTACTGTAGCAAGTCAAACTTGTACAATATTTTTCTTCTGAAGAACTCATAAACAAATTATGCAGATTTAGTCAGGCTAATTGTATATTTCCAGCTCATGAGTCAACAACAAACCTGTATAGAATTATGTTTTCAGGTCCCTTTTCACATATACAAAAGGAGTCTTTGGCCTTATCAGCAAAAATTAAATTGTTACCTTTTAATACAATTAATATACTGCCTGCCTGGTCAAAAAAAAATCATCACCATTTCAAAAAGGTTAAATTATTGGGCTGCATCAGGCAAAGAGAACAACTAATAAATCAAAAATTGAAATGGCTGAAACTGGATTAAGAACCATTCGACACATTACCAAAACAAGGAAGGATAGTGTAGACCTGTATGTATGACTACATTATGTGAAATTAGTGTGATTAGAAAAAAAACATGAATGGAGATCACTTAAACACTTTGTATGGTAAGAAAAAATCAACAATAAAATCCATAGGTTTGTTTAATAATAAAGGTGTAGCATTTCCATACACACACAATGTGATATGACTGGGACTAAATAGCTGTATGGTTATAAGAACACCACTGGTTAAAGAAAGGCTTCAAAAATGCTGCAAAATGATTGGACTTTGGAGGAATGGGAAAAGGTCATGTGGTCTGATGAATTCAGATTGATCCCATTCCAAAACAAAGGGAATGTCAGGGTAAGAAGGGAAGTGTATGAAGCAATGCGCCAGACATGCATAGTGGTCTCTGTACAATCCTCTGGAGGCAGTCTAATGATCTGTGGATGCTTCAGTTGTTCAGGTCTAGGCAATGTTAAGTGGAAATAAACTAAACTTACTGAATGACCTGGTTATACCATCAGTGGGTTTTTTTTTTTTTTTTTTTTTTGGCACAAGCATTTCTACAGGACTCTATTGTGAAAAAATGGTTCTGGGAGTGGTTCTGGGATCATTTTCACACTCGAATTGGCCAACACATCAAGGCACAAGACGGTTGATCAAAATATTAGACTGTATGACTTTTTCGTACAAGCAGTTTGTGATCTATACTTTCACTTAAATACAATTAATTAACAGGATTCTCCCACATCTGATATGATTTCTCTGTTCCTTATGTTTTACACAGTATAACATTATGATGGCTATGTGACCATCAACAGCTGGGATACAGCTTCATAAAAGATGGCAGTCTCAGTAAGTATTTTGGAGTATTATGGAGTATTTTGCTCCATAATTCCAAAATTGCTCATGGTTTAATAAATAAAGCACTAGGGTGATTTCTTACTGCAAGAAGGCGAGGGAATTGTAAAATTTAGTGGATGTCTCCCAAGTCATGAAAGTTATGTCACACACGGGATACAGTGGAATTTAGTAAATATTTTCCTAGTGTTTACGCGTTTAGTTCTTATTGTATGACACTGTTGCATTTCTGGTGTTAAACCTGTGTTGCCGCCTAATTCTTTGTTTTGTTTGCATTTAAGAGTGAGGACCACTGGTCTAACATGATGAAGATTCCCATACAGGTCATTAGAAGGTGCTGTATAACTAGGTTAAACATACAGAAGCCAGTAACAGAATAAACTTTTTTGACAAAATGACCGCTAATGTCTAGTGACTGGCATTAAAACAGTCTTATATGAGCAGGTCAAATCCCCATCAATTGTAATGTGATATATATGCTCAGTTAAAACATTAATGTTTTACAATCATTTCTTTATTACATTTTGAGGCATTATGAGAAACTATGAATATTAAACCAGTGATCTGTAGTTTATGGGAAAATAAAGGAATTCTGTACATTTGGCAATATAGTGGTTGCACACACCCTGGATTTCATACTGTGTATATTACATCTCTCATGCAGTAAACCTGCTGGTGAGGAACTCCTGATCTCCTGATTTTGCCTAGCAACAGTGGTGTAGTAGAGGGTTTCTGCAAAAGCTTCACATGCATTTAAAGGGCAGTAGTGTTCCACATATGATATACAGTCCAGATATTAAACACAGTTTTTATTCTCAATAGGAAAAGACTGCAATAGCTGGAGGGTTTTTATTTTGGGGAATATGATTTATGTTTATACAGACACAAAAATACATACAGACACATCATCATGCCATTTGCGGGGGATCCAGTGGGTGAAATGAAGTGCAGTTATTGTATGAATGCAGGTGCCCCCACCTCCATCCCCCAAAGCCTCATTCACAAAGTGCTCATATAATACCTGTGATCCATTTATGAAGCCAATAGTATGAGCATGGGGGAAGAGACATACTCACACACAACGCCCTTCAAGATGAACACTTGTGCCCCAGGGGCTGTTGAGGCTGGACTCTGGGGAGCTATTCTTAGCTTCATGCTCTAGCACAGCCAATGAAAGAGAGAGAGGAACTGACAGATGTAGGGGGAGGGAATCCAACAAATGGGGAGTGTGGTAGTGTCGTATGAGAAAGAGGGAGAGTGGGTGTGTGTACCAGAGAAAGTGTCTATGCGTGTGTGGATGTTAGCGGAAGTCATGGCTGATAGTGTAGGAATGCTTTGAAAATATGTGTGTTTGTGAAATTGTCAGTAATTGGATGGATGACTTTGAACATGAACGATTGCTACATTATATTCTGCTTGTACCATTCATTTGGACTATAGAAAAGGTTGCCTATAGAATGCCATGAATTCTAATATTAGTTGTAGTGAAATTCTTGCTATTATTATGAAGTATGTAATCACAGATGAGACATACTGAATTTGCATATGCAGCATGAGTGTACTGTCTGTTTAGCAATCCAACAATTCTCATCATCTGTTTCTTGGGGTTCAGAATTAAACCTAGTGTGGGTGCATCCTAAGTTGGAAGGATTATTAGTGTTGTTGTTGTTAATAATAATAATAATAATAATAATAATAATAATAATAATAATAATAATAATAATAATAATAAATGTGGTCTTTATTTAGCCACAAAGTGTATCACTGATATTTTGCCTACGTGATGGTGAAAACCTCTCTTTTACATGAGTTTTTAGTTATGTCCTATGGGAGCTGAGTACAGATGCATACCTATAAGTGACATTTAATTAAAAGACCTTTAATTGAACAATTTAAAGAATGGCCGACAAGTGTGAATGGGGCACAAGTTATGTGAGTTATAACTTGAATCCAGTTAACTCTTAACTATTTGTTATTTGAAAGGTATAACCCCTTGTGACTGTTGACCTAAAGCCAGCACCTACAGTACTACTATCTGCCAGCTCCTTGCTTGACTGTAAAGAAGAAGACACAGTGTGCGTTCAGTACCTTGGTTAGCTCCACTGCATGTATGGAGGGTGTGCTCTAACTCACCGTGGCAGTGGATTATTATCCACCATCCCAATGTCATCAGCACCTTATAAAATGGCTGCCAAACATCAGTCTAGTAAGTAGCATGTTCTGGAGGCATGGCTTGCATAGCTCTCTCTGCGTATCTATTCCCACAGACCCAGTGTCAACCACGAGAAGGGGCATTTACCAAAGCTCGACAACCTCCTCAGCTTCCTTGCCCAGTAACTGCACTCTTTGCACCTGTACTTTACCCTTCTCCCTTCTCACCAAGCGGTTCTCCCTGACTGTTTTTTGCTTAATAAAAGATCACCTTGTTTCAATCCTGTGGTCCTTTCGTCTGTGGCCAGTCATGCCGACAACTCAAACTCCGGGGCACAACCCACATTGTTTCTCAGCCATGATACGTTCCACCTCCATGATATGTATCTCCAAGGTAAAAAGCCATGCAGTGTATGCAGTGGCAAGAACTTCCACTGGATGAACACATGCCCATCGTACCTGACCCAGCTAACCTGCATCTGTCCAAGAGCTTTGGGTGAGGAGGGTTTGTTTACAAAACCCTTCTACTTTCTCATTAAGTGATTTTTCACTCAGAATTACCCTAAACAAAAGAGCACCTTATTCCACAAGGGAAAGAAAAATCAGTTACTGTGATTACCTGGTCATTCAGTACATTCAGGTCATCATCCGACTTTGATTGCCACATAACATTGATAAACCTAGACCTAAACACCTGAAGCAACCTGAGAAAATAACATTCCTTATTGTCCAGAGGCTTTCACAGGAGCCACTATGCATGATGGGTGCATCGTTTCATGCACTTTCCATCTTACCCTGACGTGCTCATCACTCTGAAATAGGGGCAATCTGACCTCACCAGCCCATATGATATTTTAACATTTGTCCCTATGGACTATACTTTGGACCAAGTCAAGCTTCTTTCTGATAATATAACTAACAACTTCCTATGGCATACTGTGTGCATATAGAAATGCCCTTTATTTTACTATTAAACATAACTATGTTTCTAACGGTTGATTTTTTTTTTTTAACAATGCAACTTCACCAAGTTTATGCTTCAGCACTATCCTTTCAGTTTTTGATAATTTGTTGAAGAGGTCTTAACTCCAGTTCCAGTCATGTAAAAACTCCTTAGTTGTTTTCTTTGCTTTCTTTGACCCATCTGAAATGGTGACCTTTTTTTGGCCATGCAGTGTAAATATTACATATAAACACTGAAGATATTTTATTGAGCATGAAATCATCTGGAAATAAACCTGGCAACTGTATATTACAGAGTATATTATTATTATTATTATTATTATTATTATTATTATTATTATTATTATTATTATTATTATTATTTGTACTAAATTGCAAATAGTTTAGTAATGCATTATACATTTGTTTCAATCATAGTCGCAAAGCTTGCACTTTTGATGTGGAAAATTGTATTCCATGGCATGACATCCACTTCAGCTAAAGTGGTATTTGTTTCAGTAATGTAATTTAGGCAGGTGAAAGCACTGCAGCACTAGTTAGACCCTGAAGCAGGCCCTTCTATGCTCTGTCAAAGAATTGATACTAGAATGCTTAGTTCAGAAGTATGTGCTATGATCACAGGTCGAGATTTTGAAAGAATAAGGCTGTGTTCATAAAAATGTAGATTTTTTTGTTTTAAAGAAATTCTCATTTGGTATCCAATTCACAAGAAAAGGGGTGTTTTAAAAATAAATTTGAATAAGGACATACACCAAGGACAAGTAATTTTAAGATTTTTGCTTTCATAAAAAATTTATATAGGCACATAAATCTCACCGGCTTTATGTTCCTACATTAGTTTGGATATTACATAAGCCTAATTACTTCTCAGCAAGCTAACATGTGACTGTTTATAAAAAGACAGGTATTAAGTTACACAGGCTAGTTTTGCACCATGGCCAATAGTGTGCAGTAGGTGATATGAAATTTTTATTTTGGCAAAACCAGTTGATAAATAGCTGCCCTTTTAAAAACAATTGTAGTCCTTTTTAAAGCTTATCTGAACTACTGTAGTTACTCCATCTATAATAATAATAATAATAAAAAGCTCACCATAAATCTGCACTGTTGATGGAGTTATTTTTAACGGTAGCAGGGAGTTCCTGTTGTTCCTCATTACATCAGGGAACCCCACCACCACCTCCCACCCCCATGGCCCTCATTCCAGATAAAATTTCACTATATTTCAGCAACTGATCTTGGCATCAAAATGTAGCTTATTGAATCCGGAACCTATAAATGTGAATAAATTAAATCACCCACAATAGCTTAATACCTGATTTGATGTGATGTGTTGCATGTCTGAAATCAAATCAAAAGCCGTGCAATTAATTAACACTGTTCATTGTTAATTCAGGCTTTTGTAAGCAAGCAGGACTGTTTTGTTCAAATTTTTAATATTTAGACTAGTTAAATCATATAAGCCATAAAATGGAACTATTCAGTTAAGAAACTTTTTGTTCATAGCTCCTGTAGAACGTGAGATTACACTGTAGCATTACCGACTTCATCAATACATGCATCAGTGTTTGCACAATCACTGTTTGTTAGCACCAGTTTTTCTTTTCTTAATTTATCAACTACAGGGATATCAACTACCATTTAATGTCAGTACATCCATCATACTTAAAGTGAATACTCTCTAAGTGAAAGTTTTCTCTGCCAAACATACAGTATGTATTGTAAAATATGCCATCTCATTGCAATCCACTGTCAGGGGAGACTGGCCTTGATTTATCTCTCACAGCAGTAAAAAAAAATCTCCATCATCAGCACATCTCAAAATGAGCAATGTGTTGCGCCACTGCCACAGGCGTGTGTGTTTGTGTGTGTGTGTGAGTGTGTGTGTGCACGCTTGTCAACTGGGCTTATGTCTTCTGTCATTCCCCCGAAGCTCTTGTAGAGTGATGCGCTAATGTCACGTGTCGTAATGGAGGCTAGAGATGTGATGGCGCCTAGCTGAATGGCAGGGGAGGGGATAGATTTTTGATTGCATTAACATTTCAATAGGGTTGTGTTTCACTGTGCCTCGATCAGACCCATCTATACTGTGGAACACATTGTCTCAAACCTCTTTAATAATTGATCCAAATGGTTTCATTTCACTTGAGTGAAATGAGTTTGAATAAGAGAGACTGCTGACAGGAGGAATTCAGGTGATGACCAACAGCCTGTGTTGCTGCAAGAGTGTACGTAAGTATTTGTGAGCAGAAATTATTCATTACATAAAGTATGTGAATCTGGTTTTTAACCCTTAAACACATGGATATTTAATATTCACCATTCAGTAAACCATCATTTACATTGCCAGTAAAAAAAAAAAAAAAAAACGTTTGGACACACGTGATTAAATATTTATACATTTGAATCTTAAAAGACATCTTCATAGACTTTGGGTTGAAATGTGTTTTTAAATGAAATGATATTCTGTATACAAACAAAGCTTGACAATCAAAATGCTCTGGGATTCCACAATCAGTGGCCACACAGTTTAGTCACAATGATTCCTACTTGCCCAGTAACAGTTGCTTCATCTATTCAATCTAAGACTGGAAATCCCTCGTATAAATAAATGAATAAATAAATAAATAATAAAACATTAACACATGTAATAGCAAAGGTTTAATCATTAGGTATAAACATGTGCATATACAGTATTCAGTCGTGGTCAAAATGTAGTACCCTTCCCTTTTAATTCGATGTGTTTTTGTGTAAAAACAATTTGAAATTGAATGTTCTACAGTGAGAAACATTATTCACAAGTGGAAAGCATTCACGTTAGTTCCCAATCTTCCCAGGAGTGGACATCCCAGCACATTCACCCTTAGGTCAAAGAGCTACTGTACATCTCAGACCCTACAGGCCTCACTGAGCATGTTCAAGAAGACTAAACAAGTACAGTTTGTTTGTAAGCGTTGCAAAGAGAAAGCCTCTTCTGTCTATAAAGAACATGGAAGCACAATTGAGACTAGAGTGGAGTTGTTTGCCTTTAATGCCTAGTGCAATGTTTGAAGAAAACCGAACAGAATTTCAGCAGAAACACCCTGTACTCTCTGTCAAGCATGCCGGTGGATCTGTGATGATTTGGGCTTGTTTTGCTGCCACAGGACCAGGACACCTTGCAGTCAAGCCCTTAACCCAATTCAAATGCTGTGGTGGAACGTTAACTGAGCTGTACATAAGCACATTCTCAAAAACCTCAGTGCATGTTATAAAGACGATGAGATTCCTCCACAATGATGTGACAGGTTGGTAAATTCATACAGGAAACAATTACTTCAAGTATTTTGCTGCTAATGCGGATCTACAAGCTATTGAATCATGGGGTACTTAGCATTGCCCACATCTTTTTTTCTTTTTTTTTCTTAAATAATGGCACTGTGAAAAAAGTTAGATGTTGTTGTTCTTCTGATATTGTATTTTTTCTAATACTCAGACAAGCTATGAAAAAACAAAAAACATAATACAATGCATATAAATGGTCTATATGTGCTGTAAAATTATACACACATGAACCCATGAGTCGGTAAGTTCATGGCTTGGGTTACAGAGAGTCTGTTGCCCAAAAAAAAAAAAAAGAGAAATATCACTAATCCTCTTGTGGTAAAAGTCACTTCTAAAAATAACCATTAGGGCCTGGAAGGGGATTTCCCAAAGGCCTTTCTGCACAACCTGTTCTAATAGCTTTGTGCTTTTAATGAATTCTTAATATCTGTCTCACTTACATCTTATTAATCAGTTTTACTTACTGTAGCAGTGTGAAAAAACAAATATTTAAATTGTGCAATCCATATAACTCAAAGGAAGGTTTTGTTTGTACATTGGTCAGAACTCTTTAGAGATCTTGAAACCAGTCTCAGAAAATCTTTTCTGTATGTCTACCTTTTAGATTTCTCATCTATGATTCACTCGCCGATTACCAAACAAGGAGTGTATCTGTTTTTTCTTTGTATTAATAAGTTTGACAGGGAACGTTTACTACGTTGTAGTATTTAAAACTATTCTATAGATAGTAGAAAGTGTCTAAAGTTCACCAGGTGAAGGGTTATCCCACACGCACATACTCATCCCCACACACACACACACACACACACACACACACACACACACACACACACACACACACACACACACACACATGGACTGAACAGCATTTTTTAATTACATTAGAGGTTCTACTGTCTGAGGCCACGTTGTCTTACTTTGCACTTTTTTACACAGTATTTATTTTATAAATAAATAAATAAATAAATAAATAAATAAAACTAGAGCGCTCTCTCTCTCTCAAAATTCGCACAAATTTATTCCCACAACAAATATGGACATTCTTATTGCCAAAGAAATAGGATGGTATAAAATGTAATACTATAAAATAATAATACTGTGTATAAAATAAGAGTACAGACATTTAGCTCTGCAGTCAAATATAAAGTGATCAACAATCTCTCTCTCACTCACTCACTCATCCACTTCTTTCTCCCCATTTCTCCTAAACGTGACTGTGCTGTCGGGAAAGTGCAGGGCAGCTGGCCAACATTTATCTCATTGATTCCTTCACTCCTGTTCCTTTCTGACGCTCAGCAATCACCACCATGTGGTTCCTGTATGTATCCAAGTGCAGTGAGCATTTTAAAAAACAAAGACCTGCCCAACAATAATTTCATGATCATTTCTTTAGACAGATGCGAGAACATCTACATTTGCTACACATTACATACAGGATGTATTCTTTTGTCATTTCTGTTCCAAATAAATCAGATTTGCAATGAACTCCAGCACAAACAGCTAAAATGCAATTTCAGCTGTAACTGACCTACAAAATGCTCATCAATATTTGTAATCATGATTAATAATTATATCAAAGTATTATTATAATTCATACTTGATAGAACCAAATTACCATCAGAATGATATTGTTTTATATTCAGTTATATAGTGTAGTCTTGAAACACAGCATATGATTTGCACTTTGATTTCGGAATGCACACACACACACACACACACACACACACACACACACACTGGGGTGCTAGAAATTTCCTGAACTATCGGAAGAGTAAAGGTGTTGTGAACTTGCATGGCACGAATATGGTTGAATAACCCATCACCTCTAAAAACCATTTTACTGTAAGACTCATCCATTTCCTACTTCATGAATTCAAACCTTTTATAAGTTTATTTTGTGTGTGTATGATGTTATGAATGTAGTATGGAGACAGTTTGTGCAAAGTTGTTAATTCTCTCTTTCTCTCTCTCTCTCACACACACACACACACACACACACACACACACACACACACACACACACACACACACACACACACACACACACACACACAGATGAGCACATTCACAACGAGGTTCAATTCAGTATACTCAGTCCATATACCAGAAAACAACATAAAATCAATAAATCAAAAATCAATCAAAGTCAAGGCACCACTTTTATTCAAATAGATTTTTATTGCGTACATATGCCATGTACGTTTACAGATCATACATATATACATTATTTAAGCCTTAGAATATACTATCTATCAATATTTGCTAATTTTCTGTATTTCACTCATTGTACATATGTAACCACACACTGAATTTCTTCACACACTCATTTTATCTACACATGACAGAAGACACTACAAAACAGCAATTTCATTTTAAGGTCTCTGTTGTATTTTGCACGTCACGACTGATGGCTAATGGTACAGTACAGAAGCAGGACAAGACACAGTGACCGCTCACGGAGCATCTCGAAGCTCATACGTCATGTATGAAAAAAAAAGTCTGCACAGTGTTGACATGTTATAAATGGACAAGCCTCCACTGTAGGCCAGTACCTGCATTAGCCCATGCGTGCATGTGCATAAAGTCCACACAAACACAAAGACATACAGAAAGACGTAGGACTGAAGACTGGGCTATATAGCTTTCTGCATGATTTGGAGAAATGCAATGCGTAGTTTCAGAAATGCATCAGTGTTTTAGTAATGCTCTACTTCCTGGCAGCACATTCTTGAAGAGAAAAGTAATGCAGTTGTCTAGATGGAGGACGCTATCGCTTACATCAAACTGTTTTGCGAATAATTGAGTTTAATTTCCTGATGAAAAACACACTGTCTTAGGGTGGGAAGTATGTGAATGGGCTTTAAGAGGGTTCAGACCTTATTACAAACTGACTGCATATGGTCTGTGCTTTTGCCTGATTTATCTCCTTGATTTCTGCAAACTGGAAAATATCCCGAAGAAAACTGGCTCATTATAATGGTTTGACATCAATTTGCTTGTTTTGGTCCTTCACACTTTTTTCTTTTTTTTTATAAGGCATTGTGAGGTCTCGGAGGATTACGATGGCCTGTAATTAATGTTCAGTAGAAACATGACGTAGTGTACAGTATATCGCCTCGCACAAATGTTGGTGTGTTGTCCAACAAGAACATTATCATGGACGACTTTTACATTCAGTAAATGGAGATTGTTGATCCAGGAATCTGAAAATATTCGTAACTCGAATCAGCCAGAATGTGATGTAATACCTGATTTTTATGTAATGGTTCACATACTGTATGTCAGGTATCACAACATCTAGCATCCAATTTTTAATCCACATGGTCAACAACATCTAAAGAAAAACAAACTTATTCTACGTATACAATGTTTAATGTATTCTGTAATGACAATATGACACAATATACTGTATGATATGTAAGGCACCGTTTAAGGGGATGTACGCAAATACAACCAAACAAGGTATATGCAGTAATGTGTGCAGCTCAACCATTTCTACTGAATGATATTCTCATGATTTGCTTATGATTATGGTTATAACATGCATTATTGCTCACCATACATTACTAGGAACCTGCACAGAGCTAACTATAAATATCATCTAAAGATTGAACTGCATAACACTTTTTTCCTCTACATCATTCCTCATGACCGCATCAAAAAATATAGATGTATAAAAGAATATGGGAATGGATTGTGTTCAATCACATGCCTGAATCTACCACTCGCTTTTCAAAAATGGCATATACACACTCTAGAATATCATTGCACATTGAATATATTACGATAATCTCTGGTTATACCATGTAGAGTCATTATTAGCATGACATACAGTAGCTATGGAAGTATAGCATTGCACATCCCTATTAAGCCATATGATTCTGCAATTGTACACCCATTAAAGACAGATGGGAGAACATTCACACTACAAAAGCAAGTTTCAGTTTGTGCTACCCAGGCTTAAATCAAAGTACCTTGAATTTCTAATCCTCGTGCATGATACTGAAAGACCTGTGTCGTGTACGCATCTTAGGAGATGAGCTGCGAATCTGAGAAAGACAACATGCCCTTCAGGATAGAATTTCAGCAGTGATGTTAAAACTAAAGTTAAAGTAATAATAACACCTGTCTGTTTTTCCGTAAATGTGCGAGTCGGTGGCTGATGAAAGCTGCGCTCCAACACGGGTAGCTAATCCCATTTTGTGGTGGTTGAATATATGCACCCCTCATGATCTGGAATCATTTGCAAATAGAGAGAAGCATAATAGGAAGTGCCATAATTTGATATTTGATGTTTGTGGGGTTCAGTAGGAAATCATGTTTGTTACTAAGACTGTGGGACATCTTAACATACTGCATACACACATGTAATAAATAAAGCAAATAACAGTTGCTGATGCAGTTAAATTAATATATTTCACAGGACATTAAGTAATAATAATATATATATATATATATATATATATATATATATATATATATATATATATATATATATATATATATCAGCCAATCAACAAATGTTTAATGTTTATAATGACCTCGTTTGTACCTTCAGAAATTTAAAATTCTATTAAAATAGTTTTGTAACTTCCGTTATTTGAATGTATGCATTTGGTCTAATTCCTAGGTGCATAATTGTAAGACAGCGATCTCACTGCCATGTTTATCCATCAAATAGTTCTGGTTGCACCTTGTGGTCAAAAATGAGAGCTATAACCACTTACAAAGGCCAACGGGGCAAGGAATCGTGCTGTCTAGAAACGTTTTGCTTATGAATAAGGAAGGAACAACTGCTCTCTCTCGTGTGTTTGTCGCACATATTTGGTTGTTTGTTTATCAGCAACCATCATAATTGGGTCAATTACTCATAAAGAAGCTATTAATAAAGTTTTTTTTTTAAGTGCATCTGAATGGCCAAATATCATTGCAAGTGAGGTAACAGTCATTTGTCATATAAGCAAGATCAGTTTGATTGGGAATTGTATAGGTTGACTTCTTGCGTGGCTATTCCTCTATGCCAGGGGTGCTGGATTTTAGACCAGGCTTCTGTAGATGTTTCTATTTTCTTGCTAAAATTGGTTAACATAGTTAGCTTGACATCTTAAACACTCAAAACTTCACAATATGTTACTCTAAAAAAAACAGTTCTAGATAATAAAGTGTGATAAGATTTAACCGAATTAGCGCCTATGTTGTCGCTCCTGATGAGGTGAGTATATGTCCATAATATAATAAGGT
This sequence comes from Clarias macrocephalus, assembly GCA_011419295.1. Lineage (NCBI taxonomy): Eukaryota > Metazoa > Chordata > Actinopteri > Siluriformes > Clariidae > Clarias > Clarias macrocephalus. The sequence goes on from JAAGKR010003766.1 coordinate 54,864, forward strand.
ACCGTGCACAGATTTATACTCACCTTTCCATTCACTTACATCTTGTAATAACTGATTTTAAAATGTATGCATTTTTCTATCCAACCATCCATGAGTAAGCCAGCAATCATCATCTCAATGAGCTACACTATCCATAAGTACTCATCAGAAAAACAACATTTTAATATTTATTAAAATAGATCAGATTAAATAGAATGATGGGAAGAAAATGTAAAAAGGACCTATTCAGAAGAAACAAAGCAAAGGCGTTTCGCTTCTCATTGGAAGACCTCGATGTGTATAATGAATGAAAAGCAAGGCTTTCTCTACTATTCCTTTCCTTCTTACAATCCGATACTGTAGGTTCTTGTCTGCCGTATGGTCATGTGTATGGATCTTCATGGAAAAATAAATACTATAATCTCCTTCTTTTCAATCAGTAGTTGGCATAAGGAAATGTGCTTACTGCAGAACGTGTGAGCAGAAATGTGCATTTTGAATACTGCATCCATTCTTCCATCAATTAAAGTTGTGTATTTTATGTTGCATATATTAAATGCAGATTCCTCTTTTTTATGTGGATAAAGCACACTTGAATGGGAACAGATTATATACAGTACAGTGCAATATTTATGCAGCTTGACAGACACTACACCAAAAACTGGATTTAACACTTGGAACGCTGGGAAACCTACCAACTGATATGGACTAGACGTTTACACTGCTAACAACCTGTTTATCAGGGTCAGATATTGTATTTAAAGACTTTGCATAAGTTTACCAAACAGGATACCATGTGGCACTGCAGTGGACAAGAACATGTATAGACACAACAGCCTGCAATGCATAGACACAACAGACGTCTAGCATGGACAATGAGGACAAGTGAGTCATGCATATTTTGAACATGATATATAACTGCTTCTGACTGCACGGCAGAGTAAACAACACATTGCTTTAATGATGGCCCAGTTACATGACCAATGCTGCTTTCTTAGGGCGAAGCTTTTGGCAAAAATGAAGATCATGACATTGAGGTAGATGCTTTACATGACAGGTGATACAGCATTCTGATCCGAAGGTTATTTTAAACAACGTCATTATAAAAAGGAATAATGTCAAATCAAAACCTGTGCTGAAAAGGGGGACAGAACCTGTTCCTATGATATGAATATATTAAAGTTCATTCATTCTTTGAAGGCGAAATAATTCATTCCACAATATCAGCAGATGTTTTTTTTTTTTTTTTAAACAAGTGTCACCAGTCTAACTTATTAGGTTTCTTAAAAAAAAAGAAAAAGAAAAAAAAGTAAAGACTTAAAAATATATATTTAATAATGTTATCTTCAGCTGTCAAACAACAAAACTATTTTTACTATTTGTGAATAATGCTGCCATTGCTCCCATATAGAATTCCCGAATAGAGCTGAAGCTGTTTTGATTATTTTGCCCGATTGCATGCTCTGTTTCCAAGCATGCACTTCTATGTTTTGGTATAGAACGTGATATGCAACTTTCATGTGTACCATATCATTGACGTGTACCTGGTAGAACATACAAACACACTCGTACTCGCATACTCCTGTTCTTATAGCCTAAAATAGCATACATCAGGAACACAGTGTCTCATAAAGAGTATATGAATATGATCTGTTATTCAAGTAAATTCTCAGCTAAACACAGTTCAGTGTGTAAATCACTTGCTGTCTTTAGACTGTATCAGTTTTTCTTTGTCTTGAAATTCAATTAGACTCCATGGGTGAAAAATAATCCTGTTTCATGGATTCACAGAGGAGCTCTCAACTCCTGCAAGAAAATAGTTTATGGTCCTCCACTGAACGTGACCATACTCACACTCCTTTTATTGGATGTAATTGTTGACATGTGAACCTGCTGCCTGGTTTAGTCGAGCTTCAGTTCCATACAGTGGGAAGGCTGATGCCACTGACTCGCCTTGCCCTTTTCGTTGAACTTGAAAAGGTTTATCTTTCTGCTCCTGGGAGAAAAAAAAAAAAGAAGACTGCTTTAGTCTAACATAAGCATAAGCAGAGACTTAAGTCATAAGCAGAAGCACAGTGTTGCGCAGTTTGTATAGTTAGAGCGTTTTTATGTCATTAAACTAGGTTATTCTGAAACTGAAAAACTTTTTCTGCTCATTTTCCCTTTGTTCACCTGAGCCTAGGTAGCTGATTATTAGTGTGGTCTTGTAACAGGTTTGTTTTTTGCCTTGCACCTGGTATGTTTATCTTTGTTTTGTAGCAACCATTTTGTCTCTTTCTTTTTGGACTACTGTATTGAAAGTTTTTTGTTGTGCTTGTTTATATTTTCGGATTACAATTTCAACTTTAAAGTTAACATCAGCACTTATGCATCCATCCATCCCTAACAATCATAGTCCCAGGTTGACTTGAACACCCCTCGTATAAACATGAATGCAAAATTGATGAAAATTGCAAAGCTTAAAATGCACATATTTACATATGCAGTAACATCACAGATCCCACATGTTTATATGATACCAAGTATGGTTGAATTCTATAATCCGATTTATTTGGAGGTGTGGACAACCAGATGTGAAGCTGTAACGTTCGATTTATTATTATTATATGGGAAAGAGTTTAAAAGATAAAGTTTAAAGATATTGTACTTACGAACCATCATGTTCCACAACATTAAATATTATAGACGTTAGAACTATGATGGAAACATGCTATGACATTATCCTTATTGAAAAATATATAATTGTTAGTAAAATGCTATAGTGGGAAAATAAATAAATAAATAAATAAATAAATAAATAATTAATTAATTAATTAATAAGATTTACAGGTTAATAAAATTTTATAAAATGTTGTCTAAATCAGGAGTCCTGAATTAAAATATAAGATAGTCAGGTCAATTAAATTTTCTTTGAACCGAGGTCTGAAATTCATGTTTGTGTTATATGTAGTCTTTATAAATCTATTTAAAATTTCCATAGCATTTCAGTAATATCTACTGTTAAATTTCAGTAAATATGTTATGGAAACAGCAATCTTCAATCAACCTTTAGTGAATCTTCATTTGCACACTCCTGGGCTGTAAATGAATGTGACGCTGCTCTGTCATACTGTGCTCTCAGTTTGGATATTTTACATCCCCTCACCTCGTACTGCTACCCTATGAGTGAAGTTTTGAAAATACAGTGATTGGACATAGGGCATAAAAAAATCACAATTGTATGAAGTTTAAACAGTCACAGAACAATGTTCAATAATTCATATTTATGAGAACACTCAGGGGCTAACACAATGAATAAAGACAGAATACAACCAAAGACATGCAATATTATGTGAAATACATTTTTGTACTTGTATGGACAAAGCTCAGAATCAAGTCACAAAATAACAATAGAAATAAATAGATTTCAAAAATAAACAAACAAATATACACACAAGTAACTGTGCAGTCAAAGTAACACTAATGATGGAAACTACTGTAAAAGAAAGAAATCAATAAACCAAAAGTAATACTACTACTACTACTACTACTAATAATAATAATAATAATAATAAGTGAAGAAAGTACAAAGAAGAATCATTTACTGACACAAAAGAATGGAAGAAGAAAAAAAGATATTTAATATAGTGGGATTGCGCTCCATGTATGGTTCTGATTCTCTCCCTGTTTCTCGATTCTCTATCAATCATGTTTGTTGGCTTTTGAGTGTTCTTATCAATATTAAAGATGCTATATTATTATTATTAAGTTGATGTAAATATTGACATGTATTTCCCTCTTTGGATAATACCATGCCACTATCCTTGACAATAAAATGAAAGCTGTTTATAGCTGACCCAGCAGAACGGTTTGTTTCTTCCGTCTATACACGGAACTATGGCTTGACCGGCTCGTAAGTCAGACCCATAGTGTGGACAAAACCCGCTTATTTCTTATTTATCAGAAAAGAATCAGGGTCTAGATTGTCACTCTGTCCAGATCTTGGACCTTTTATCGATGCCTGGTCTAAAGAAACACAGCATTTTGCTTCAATCAATCCAGTGATCCTGTGAACAGTTGTCACTGATGTTTCTCTACACTGATAAAAAGACCAAAAACCTGTCGAATCAAATCGCAATAATAATAGAAGAATATGAACAGCTGATGAATAAAATATGCAAGTATCGAATTTAAACCTCCAGCTAACGATAAAGGTCTCAGGATGACTTGGACGTGAAAGACTGACTTACCTGTCTAAGCTGTTCTCACGGTTTCACACATTTTGTCATGTAACTACATACCACTCCTCTCCTCCTAGTGTCACTGTGGTCACTGAATAATTGACAGTATTAATGAGTAAAATGCTTTCGGGTTAACAAATGAATAATACGTTAAGTAATTAAGTAGTTAACTACTGGGCTACCACTCAGATTACAATGATCTGGTCTAATTTACACGGCTTGTCAATAATATCTGGTGTACACCTTTGAGAAATAAAATTTATGTGAAATAATTTTAAACCAACATGCATTTACTGTACATATTCTTACAACACAATAAAGTAAGAATATACTATATCAGAGGATATTAACAACCTGGGCCAACCTGCTAATCATAGCTAACTCAACAGTCCTGAACCATGAGCAATGTAATGATCTAAAATGAAACCAACTGATGGCTAATTAATTATTTATATGTAGATAAGTTGTCATCTCAGCATTACAAGAAAGTGCAAGCATAACTTTGAGTGTGCTGTTACTAGGAGATGAACGTCCTCATAAAGGCTACAGTCAGCCTTTTATGTTTGTCCCGAACAGAATGGGACTTTTTAAAAGCTGCTGAGGAGCTTGACGATGCAACACTGACACTGAACTGTCAGTATGCATCAGTTATCTAGCAAGCGACAAAATGTTCCCACTGCTTTGGCAAAGAGCGAGCATGAGAGTCTCCATGGCCCTATGTGAAGCCATTTTCTCAAGCCATGATCATACACTGCATTAAATATTATTTGTTTATTGAAATCTGCAACAACAACAACAAAAAAAATAAGGTAACGGTATGCAATGAATTGTCTTCTCATCAGGGCCAGATACATGCTAACTGATTATTTTAGAAATGTTTAGTTAGCAAACATAAAGTGGGCAGTGGTGGCTCAGGAGATTGTGGCTCTTGGGTGCTGATCAGAGGGTCAGGAGTTTGAGCCAATACAAAAGGAACTGGACACTGGAATGCAGGGCATCCTCAGTGCCGGTTCCAAGTCTGGAGGAAGGGGTGAGTTGAGGTAGGAAGGCCAACTGGCATAAAACCTTAGCCAGTAACATGCAGATCGACTGATCTGATGTGGCAACCTCAAGAAAACTCAAGGAAAAAACCTAGAATGATCTTAAAGTAGTTAAACTATTAGTGTATAAATTCCTGACAGAGAATGGGGATGAAACGGCAATTTAAATTCACTGTGACATTAGAAATGGCCCGAGGCTCATTGTAGCTTTAATCAACTAGTTTTTACCTATCCTCATCACCATTGAGTGTCCAAAAATGTAACCTAAAGCTAAGCATGGTTAACCACATTATACTGTCGCAAACTGCTCCAACAAATTTGGAAACATACACTGGCCTTTGTATGCTTTAGATTTATAATTTCCCTTTACTGGAACTAAGAGGCCCAGACCTGTTCTAGCATGATTACAACACAGTGCACAAAGCGAGTTCCATGAAGGCATGGTTGACCAAGGCTAAAGTGCAAGAGCGTCCAGCACAGATCTGTAACCTGAATCCCACCAAACACCTATGGTATGAACTGGAATGCTTACCTCACCCCAGGCCTCTTTTGCAAACATCAGTATCTGACCTCACTAATGCTCTTGAGGCTGAATGAACACAGATCAACGCAACAGCCACGCTCCAAAAGCAGAGGAAATCTGAAGGGGCGTACTATGTATTGATGTCTGTACCACCAGGACACCACTGTGTTCCATGGAATCAGCCACGTGTTGTAACACAATACAAAGCCACAAGTGCCACACAGGAATCCACAGCTATGCAGCTGGAGTCCTTGCCAATTCGTCACTACAGCAGCGGAAACAAACAGAACACTTCTGGCATGTGTGGAAATATTTCTGAGAGACACATGGGGGGGGTTAAAAGGCGAGACATCATTTTGCGGAACTAAAATAATAATAATGAATCATCTGAAATTTCCAGTGTATCCACCCCTTCAAAAATCACATTCCATTTTGCAAATTCACTTTATTTACTATTTTTGTAGTAAATAATACTATACTATATTTGTCTATTAACCTTTTTTTTTTAATACTTTTTTTTTCAGTCCACTGATTTTATGCTTTCACTTACTTTTTCATACGTCTGTCTGGTGCAACCTAACTATTAATAATTATGAATTGTTACTTATTATAAACAATATTTAACAATTATTTCTTTTTTTAAATAAAATAAAAATCACTGAGACCATACAATAAAAATGTTTGATAAAAAAAAATGTGACTGTGGTTAGATTTTATGTTAATATTATTTTAAATCTGTCTAGTACAGGTTCTTTGCTTCATTGACTTTCCTACACTAAAGGGTGTACAGAGCCCTCTATTAAATAATATAATTTCCGTCTAGGCTCTCTGGGATAGTGCCTTTTAGAGAGTTGAACCTAGTGTGAATCTGAGAAGTGAAATCCATCCCATTACACTGGCTGTGCTTAACCTTGTTATGATTTATTACTAAATCTCTTGTCATAATTTCCACTATATAGAATTTGAACAGAACAATATATCATGAAGGCTGGCCTAGATGCTGTGCAGCCATGAAGCTTCCACATCTGGCCAAGGTGCTATGGTGAAGAATTTTAGATGTTTAGAGTGACAGAAAAGAAAATATGCCGGCATAGTTCGTGTTTTTCCTTCATTCATTTTCTAGACATTTATATGCACAGCATTTGGCAGAGACGCTCATCCAGAGAAACTTCCATTTTATTGTATCTAAGCAGTTTAAGGGCCTTGCTCAAGTGGCCAACAGTGGCAACTCTTCTGGTCACAACGCCTTAACCACTGAGCTAAGCCTACCCCAGCCATTGTTTACTCAGGGAAGACGATCCCCTTAAAATGTTACAATAGTTCTCTGCACCTAAAGACAATTAAACCAACTAATGACAAAGTTGAATCTGATTTGTACTGGACTGTGGGAGTCCAGGACCGATCCTGTTCTAAACGTTTTAAAAGAAAAACACAATCTAAAAGTGCATTATCAAAAACGTTATCCACTGACAGTTTATTTTATTAATGCCATGAAATAAAATGAAGAGAGGAATCCTAGTCAATAATCATTTTCCAGTAACCCTAGCTCAAGTGTCAAGCTTTAGGAATCCTGACTCAGGATGTAACACAGTACAAACTAATGTATCAATACAAATATTTATATCTACTCAATCTAACAGTATCTGATGCATATTAGAGTTTAACACTAACACATTAAACCAAAAACAACTGAAACACAAAAATTATATATGATTTCTCATCAACATGTACAAGAGTAGCCTATGTTATATTATGTTAATTGTTTACCTATGATGTGTTTCACAATTAAAACTAAATTAATATTTTTAAATTTGGGTAAAACCTAAACACATCAGAACAGAATTTTAAACATGATTAATTTAGAAAGCACATCTTTAGAAAGTACATCTTCCCATACAAAAGGGAAAAATAGCTAAACTACAGCTAAGCCTGATGATACCAGCTATTAGCATTAACTATGTAGTATAAAGCTTAGCAAAGGAGACGTGTTGTTGGACAGCATTCAAGATGTGCTCTTCTTGTTATGGTAAATCTTTCTTTCTTTAAGCAGACTTTTGTGGGGAAATTTCTGTTTTCATTGTAACTTGACATAGTCATTTTGTCATATTCACCTCAAGAGAAATAATAATAATAATAATAATAATAATAATAATGGCTTGTGAGGTAGCAACCGTTTATAGCTGCACTGCCCATCCTGTAGTCACTGCACAATGTTAAATAGGACTAATAAATGTCTAAAAGTATTATCATAAAAAAGACAATCATTGACAAATTTAATAAAAACACTTTGTTTTCTTCTCCAGACTAAACTGAATTGGGTGCTTACAGATTATATATAGAAGCATATACAGAAAATGGTTAAGCGCTGCTGCGTATGAAAGCATTTATACTGTATGGAACACATTATACGGTCTGTCTGTGAAGAGGAATTTTCAACACTTATCTTTAAAAGAATTCACATTGCCCAGTATTCTGGCCACACACCACCCACAGATATAATGTTTTTATTAATCTTACTTCACGTCCTTGATCAGTGGCAGTGTGCAACTGTAATTGTCCCCAGTAGCAGAATTACGGTTTGTCCCTCTAGTGATGGTTGCTTGTACTGCACTATGCTGCAGTGGAGTTGGTAATGATTATGAAATCAGTTGCAAAACAGGAAAGTCAAAAAAAAAAATGTTGTGTATGTGAGCTAGGGTAAGATTTTCTGTAATTTACAAATTCTTTAATATCTCAAATAAATCCAGTAATGTAGTGAAATCATAGTAGTGAATATCATAAAGAGACCCGCTCCCTTAGTTAGGCAGTGTCATTTTACAGTATGTGGGCACAAGTGCACACACATTTATACATTATAGACAATTTGGAAACACCAGTCATCCTACAACACGTCTTTAGACTATGGGAGGAAACTGGAACACCTGGAAGAAACCCACAAAGCATGGGGAGAACATGCAGACTCCACACACACAGAGACCAGAGGATAAATTCGAACCCTAACCATGGAGGTGTGAGGTGACCGTGTTAACAGCTGAGCCACACTGACCTATGCATATGGCTTTATTTTATTAATCATACCTGTGGCATTATTATTATTATTATTATTATTATTATTATTATTATTATTAGCTACATTTACATCAACTGTACAGTAAACATGACTTTAGTATAGTACAAATAATTACATAATAAAATGTATGGTAACAATTTTAGTCTATTTATTTATGGCTGTATCAACTTTCAGTCCCTTTGTTTATGATCTCAATAAACATTAAAGCTACCTCATAAATTTGGGTTGTCATCTTCAGTCATTCTGATCCACTAATCTGTACAGTTTCAAGTTTTCCCAAATATTTCTACTCACCTGTTCGAGATCTAGCCACTGCATATCCATTATGATACTGGATCAGGTATGACATGCAAGAACTTGAAACTTGTGCGTATAATAAACTTAGTGAAGGATGCCATCTAGTGTTTACATCTAGAAGTTTTATAGCAGCCTATATGGATGTATAGATCTAAATCAATTGCTGATCAGTTGTTAATTAAGATTAGTTGCAAGTTTGAAATACTTCATGCAAATGTAATTTCAAAAAATGAAATGAAAGCAGCATGAAACACACACACACACACACACACACACACACACACACACACACACAATTGATTTCAGCAACGATTGTGTAATCTTTTTTAATTCAGCTCACCTTCTGCAGGGAATTTGCTCCACAGCTTCCTCAGAAGATAAGTCCAACAGATCAAAGATATTACAATAGTCTCCTCTGCTGATCAGTGATTGGTCGCTGAAACTCCTAATCCAGCCAATAAGATTCCAGGGTTTTGCTCCTCGCGACAGACCCAAGTGCCAGTCATAGTCATGGTTGTCGTGATCCGTTTGTTGAATTTTGACCCCGTTGTGAAGTGAAGTGTCTCTAAATCAGCTGCAGTGCACATGATATGTATTTGTCATTTTATTTTATTTTTTTATTTATTTTTTATTTCCCCATTAGTGGGACTCTTCGGGTGATTTCATGGATTTTTTTTTTTTTTTTTTTTTTGTAATCCGTGATGTTGTCAAGATCCTCGAGAAACACAGACTGACAAGTGAAGCCAGGATGAAGCGACAATGTGTACGATGCTTACATTTAGATACACTTTTGCAAAAGTATTATTTGGGCGTCTATAGCTGCCGAATAGGCATGTTTCATCCAATCTCGTTTGTCTTTGTAAGCTACATTACTTGGTCGGCGTTATGTAAAGCTGCAAAATTAAAAGCAACAACAGCCTGGTAACTGTCTTCAGAAATAAAGAATAATCAAATTAAGGCAAAACGTGAGGAGCGCCCAAAACACCTACTACTGTGGGGGAAAAAAAACAGCACAGGATACCATATATAGCCTACTATTTAGTACAGTAGTACACAGGTTTGGACGTAGACACTGCCTGATGTCAGAAGATTCGGAACGGGCTGGAAGGTTGCTATAGAAACACTTCCGTCTCCAAGGAGGATCTGAGACGGATCCCGTACCCCCTTTCTTGTCCAATAGATGGCACTCTAGGATTAGATGCGTTCTCACACACAAACACACTGGTTTTGGTAAAGCTGCACATTCTGCCTTCTTCACAACCAAAACCCTGCTGCTAGTCCTGTGCTTTGAAGTAGAACCCCGAGACTAAATGTCTTTTGTTGTTTTTGTTGGCGTAGCTACACATGTAACTGTTTGGATGATAAACAATAACTAGAGATAAATGATCATACAGGTGTATTCAGGGATTAAAAACCTGTTTATGAATGGGACCAACTGTAATTTTAAGATGCCAACTGTACAGTGAAAGTGCTAGTCAATAAGTGCCTACTGATCATAATGAATCACATTTGACCTTTACAGCCATGGAAGAATAAACTGAGGAGCATTACCAAAACTAGAAAGAGAGCAACACTGAGTGCTTGCAGTCGCCAGGCGTAGAAAATATATCATAAAAATAGAACATGATTTAGATATATTGGTCCTCTTCGCTTTGTTCCGAATAGATAAATCATATGTAAACTTTAAAACCCCCTATACACCAAAGCTAGGAGCCTAATAAATTATTTATTACTAAGAGTACATGAGTAAAGTGCTATTCCGCGAGGTTGGGCTTGGTTATTTAGCCTAGTTGTCTTCTTAGCATTATACTTTGAGGCTAGAGGTGCAGTCTCTTCATTTTTTTTTTTTTTAAATCAATGATCGCAAACATGGAAGACAGTTTTGAAATAAAATGAAGAAAGAAAGCAAGTGAGTGAGAAAGAAAGATCCGAACCACCCCGTTGTCGCGCCCTCGTCTTATTAACTCCTCTGCTAATGAGTTGTTAAATAAAATGCCCCGGTTTAGCGCGCAGGATTCTTGAGAATCGGAGCTTAATAACCAGATCTAATCAAGCTGGAGCGCAGGATGAGGATTTGTGCTCACAGAGACGCGCACGTGTGTTTGCAGGTCACTTTTTGTGCGTGTTTGTGTTTTACACTCATACATCTGTGAGCTTCCCCGTGTAGGCTTTATGGGGGCTGCAGTTTGTGTACTTGATTGAGTCCGCGTCCTCCGAGTCCAAATAGTCCGATTTGGAGAGGGAAGGCTTGCTTTCGCTCCTGCCGAAATCACCGTAGCCAGGCTGCTGCTGGGGCTGCTGACCACAAGTCACGTGTGTGTACTGAAGCTGCTCCTCGTGCTCTGTCTCTCGGTGGTAGAAGTAGTTAAAGTTGGACACGATCACAGGTACCGGCAGCGCGATGGTGAGCACACCGGCGATGGCGCACAGCGAGCCCACGATCTTGCCTCCGATGGTCACAGGGCACATATCTCCATAACCCACGGTGGTCATGGACACCACGGCCCACCAGAAGGCGTCAGGGATGCTGCTGAAACCTGACTCGGGGTCATCCGTCTCGGCGAAGTACACCGCACTGGAGAAAAGGATGACACCAATGAAGAGGAAAAAGATCAAAAGGCCGAGCTCGCGCATGCTCGCCTGGAGCGTCTTGCCCAGGATCTGAAGGCCTTTGGAGTGGCGCGAGAGCTTAAAGATGCGGAACACGCGCACGAGCCGGATGACACGCAGGATGGCCAGTGACATGGCCTGCTGCCCGTTGCCCTGGTGCTCAGCAAGCTCTAGACCTAGTGTGATAAAGTATGGCATGATTGCCACCACATCGATAGTGTTCATTATGTTTTTGAAAAACGCCGCCTTGCTTGGGCACGCCAAAAAGCGCACGACCAGCTCGAAGGAGAACCAAATGATGCACAGCGTCTCCACGATGAAAAACGGGTCTGTGAACGGATTCGGCTTCTTAGTGCCCACCGTGCCGTTGACCGGGGGATGCTCGTCGTACGTCCTGCCGTCGTCTCTGAACTCTGGCAACGTCTCCAGGCAAAAGATGACGATGGAGATCAAAATCACGAGTACGGAGACGATCGCGATTCCTCTGGCGGGTCCTGAACTCTCTGGATATTCAAACAGCAGCCACACTTGTCGCTGGAACTCGTTCTCCGGCAACGGGCGCTCCTCCTCTTTAATAAAGCCCTCGTCCTCTTTGAAATTTTCAATCACTTCTTCTCCGAGCTCGTAAAACTTGATCTCCTCCATGAAGATGTCCACGGGCACGTTAACAGGTCTTCGGAGTCTCCCGCCCGATTGGTAGTAGTAGAGGATGGCATCAAAGCTCGGCCGGTTTCGGTCGAAGAAGTATTCATTCCTGAGCGGGTCGAAGAAGCGCATCCGCTTCCTAGGGTCGCCAAGCAAAGTGCTTGGGAACTGCGCGAGCGTCTTGAGCTGCGTCTCGAAGCGCAGGCCTGAGATGTTGATGACCACACGCTCGCAGCACTCCTGGTCCGCCCTCTCGGGCTCGTAAGCGTCGTGACAGAGGGCGGCCAAGGCCACGGTCTCGTCCAGGTTCTCCCCTGGCACCACAGTCATCTTTTCCCAGCGCCCTAAAGCAGGGAGACGCTGCTCGGTGCCTGCTCCTACTGTCTCGCCGTGTCTGCGCGCGCTTTCGGTCTGTGTTGTGCCGTCTCGCAAGAACTCCGCGCGCTCTGCGCCGTCTCTGTCTCTCCTCGCGTATTGCTTTTGTCTTCTTTCCGACTCGCTTTTTTCACGCCGTCAATGTTTTCTCACGCATTTTCCCGCGCCGGTAGACACGCGCGCGCGCGCTTTTTTGTCCCCTGTTGCCTCCGCGCGCTGGCGGTCTGGACTGCTCCTGTTGTCACAAGCGCAGCATTAATAAGCAGCATCTCATTGCCCTCCCCGGACTGACGTGCGCAGACGCACAGGCTGAGCCAGAGGGGCGAGCACTAACCAAATTCAAGACGTTCGCTCGACCTTGTTTTGCCCAAAATCTGACGTGGTTAAAACGATTAAAAAAAACTTAAACTTCTTCATCAAGAAGCCAGTAAAAATATAGCAGATTCTTGTTTTTTTATGCATTCCATTTGAAAACTTTTACAAAATAATACTGAGTTTTTTACCTGTTGCGCAGATCTTTCGTTTAATAAATAATCGCATTTAAGAGCTTCAGTCATGTTTCTGGTCGTGATTCACAATGAAGACTTTTCCCCCAAACCCCATATCAACATGTCCATTGTGATCAAGCGTCTACAGAAGAGACATTATTGTTGGTTACCTTTCACGGTTACTTCAGGTTCCATATCAGCGTAAAGGGCAGTATGGAAGGCCAAGTAGATCAAATCCATGGCAAAAGATTTTCAGCATAACTGAAACTCTAACGTCTAGCTAATTATATCCACCAAAACCACAAATGGCCAAAAATCCAAATGTTATTTTTCAAAATTTTTGATAAATCACCTATATCATAGTTTAGTGGTAACACATTACATGTGCAATAAGATAAACCAGAGCAATAAGAGTGCAACAATGTAAATATTTACGTGTGTGTGTGCGCGCGCGCATTTACTGGCTGCTTTTCGATTCCCACAATTTCTTTCCTCCACATTGGGCCCGGTCTGCAGAAATAAATGAAAGTCTACAGAACCACAGATGGTTTGAACACTTACTTGTGGAAAATGATTTGCTCAATTAACCAAAAAGTTGTACATAATTTAACATTTTAGAAAATAAACTAATTTAATGTCAGATATTCATACAGTTTAAGGTGGGTGTGTTTAAGACTTGGTGACTTACAAACTGTGCTGGACACTGGCCCTTCAGGTATAGATCTGAAGAGTCCTGCTCTAAAATACTCACTCGTTCACTCATTCATAGTCTATAATGCTTTATTCTGTATACAGGGTCACAGGGAGTCTGGAGTCCATGCCAGGAGAACCAGAGCATGAGGTGGGGTACATCCAAAAACAGGGTGTCAATCCATAGCTAGGAACTATATTTTTTCCTCCTTTTATTTTCATTTGTGCACCAACATTATGTACTGGTATTTTCTGTGCACACCATGCAGACACATTGAAGCAGATTCAGCACTTACATTTCCTGAAAGTTTGTTTTGAAAGAAAGTGTATTTGAATACTCAACCTAGGTGCTTATGGGCCAATGGTTTGTAATTGCACAAACATGTTTTTCACAATAGTTGGAGCAAAACAAAATGTCACTTTTGACAAGTTTACTTGGAAAAACGTTTTGATTGGCTTTTTTTTTTTTAACATAAAAGAAATTCCACTTTTCAGACCATGCGTTTATGCAGAGCATGACACTTATATAAGTTATGCTATTTTTCTGTGGTTTGGGTCAAAATGATTTAGTTTATTATTTAACAGGTTTAACTTGGATTTAAAGATACAGTATGCCAAGTCAAGAATCCTGTGGCTTATGTTATAGCTGTGGTAAACATCATTACTTTGATTATTCCCTCATCCTTCATATTTAAAAGAAATAAACCTCCATAATTCTTAAAATGCAAGAAAAGAAACTTTATCTTACTCACTTAATCACTCGTCATCTACACCGCTTTATCCTGTATACGGGATCATGGGGGAGCCTGGAGCCTATCCTAGGAGACTCAGGGCAGGGTACACACTGGAAGGGGTGACAATCCGTAGCAGGGCACACACATATACAGATTAGGCTAATTGGTGTTCCCAAATTGAGTGTGTGAATGAGTGTATGTCTTTGGACTGTGGGAGGAAACCAGAGTACCCAGAGGAAAACCACCAAGCACAGAGAGAACATGCAAACTCCAAGCACACAGACCCAGGATGGGAATCAAACCTGGATCCTGGAGGTGCATGTGACAAAGCTAACCATTAAGCCACTGTGCCTCCACATTAGAAACCATATAA